>JXOV01004649.1:0-13771 GCA_001014945.1 Clogmia albipunctata
AAGTGGTGGAATAAAGGTTATTACAGCACGATTTTACCAGGCACTTTGATGAGCGTAGCGAGTTATCAGTAAATCGATAATTAATATTGAAACCGTTCACAAAAGGTTTTTTCAAATTGTGGAACAACAGCTCACAATGGCATTTTCATATTTAAATAATAAACTTGATATAACAACAACATGTAATCTCATTAAATTGGTGACAAGTAAGACACAGCGTATTTTTCAAATTGTGCAACAACAATTCACAACGAATATCTCAACGGAAAATATTTCAATAATAATGTGTAGAGATATGCTAATGACAACAATTTAAAATTTCGTTAAATTGGTGACAATTTATGTGCAAATTTTAAATTATTTCAGCTCTCCGTCCAGAAAACTCAACCATTACAAAGCCATTTTGTGTAAAGAAAAGTCTAATTTTCGATACGGAATTGCACAAAGTTATTTCGTGCATTTTAGAATAAAATCTATATTATGAAACTAAAATTTGTTCCGTTAAAGTCGCTTTTATAGCACATAGTGTTTTTTCCTTATTATTAAATTGTTACCTCCGTGAAAGAAATCGATCAATTCAAAGGCACTCGTGGCTTAAAACGACCCTTGTGTTATCAATTAAATTGAATTTTCAAAAACACTTATACTACTCTTTTTGAGAAATTTTCACAAAATTTTTATTTTGTTTTAATTATATATTATTATCATCTGTTTCTATAGTAGTAAAGTACTTCTACAGCCTCCTCAGAGGCTTGAGATCGAATCCTAGGCAGATCGGATCCTTTAACAACAAATTTAGGTACTAATGATTGAATAAAAATACATCGAAAATAGTCAACGAAATGGCAAATGGCAATGGCCGTAGGTTCAGAATAAGACTTCCCTTGTTCCTTACAGGAATTGAAAGGGATTTTTTAAAATTGTTATTACATAAAAACTAAGTTAATTCAAATTCCTTAACGCTTTCTTCAACCATTGTGCAGGGGAGAATGCTATTCATCAACTGGCACCTTTTTGCGGGTGCCATGAATTCGTCACCATCAGCGTGTTCACCTGACTGACTGCCTGCCTGGATGTCGAGCAGAGCAGGGTGAATAAAAAGCAACTTGGCCATTCCGCAGAACATAAATTGTAAATAAATATTATATAATCCGCCAGTTGAGTACATTAACAGAGGGGACTTGAAGCCAACTCGGAGTCCGCTTGACATCAAATATATCACTCTCTGATTCCGCACAAATAATTTTGGGATAAACAAGAGCATCGCCCATGGACAAGAAGAATTTCGTAATCCAGCTTTTCAGAAAACCCACAAAGAGGGAAAAACCAACAACAGAAGCAGCATCATTCGTCCACTCTCCGTCTTCGTCTTCCTTCTTCCCCATCGTTGTCGTCGTCGTCCTCGACGTCGTTCACACAAAAAAGGAAAGAAGCTTTGCCCGTATTTCGACATTGCGAATAAATGCCAAAATATTGTGCACAATATACCGTCATCATTTCCTACCATTTAGCATCATTGTTCCACGCTCTCTTTCTTACTTAATATTAGACGAGAAAAACGAAAAGTCTTTGATCTGCTGATTTCCAGTTTTTCTATCGAAGAACTAGAGTTAGCAACTATTATATTTTCATTAAAGGAAAGTTTTAATGAATAGCAAATAAGGTTTCTTTAAAAAAATGGTCTTTATAAACAATTTTTTATATTTAACAAATTATATAAAGAAATTTCAACCTCAAAAGAAAATCCACTCGACCGTATTCTTAATTAATCTTGGTACAAAAATTAATATTTTCAAATAATATCTTGACATTGCAATAGACCACAATTAACTGTAAATAATATTTGTAATTTTAATTGGATAATATAATTAGATATTTTTAGTATTATAAAAATAACACATAACAATATAACATCTACATACAATTTTATTGTAAAATGTTTACAATTTAGTAGGCAATGCTTCCTTTATAAAGTTTCTCATAATTACACGCTGTTTAGTTATGCACTATTCAATAACTCGTCTTCAATTATGGGTTTCCCCACACGTTTTTTAAATAACAATAAGGTATTTTTTTTAATTGATTAACATTAAATGCAATTATTTTAATTAAAATTAATTTATTTGAAAATTATTGAATGCTGTTCTATGGATTACAACCATAGATTAATTTGTTATTTTTCTCAAAATAAAAGATGAAATGCAACTTATATCTTTCTCTTGCCGGCATGTGTGGTCTATGACTAGCACCATGGGCTGCCTCCCCGGAGGTCGTGGGATTTAATCCCGGGCTGATTGACCTTGACCCGTTTACAACCTGTCTAGGTACCATTAATTGACTACTAACAAACTGACTTAGAATGGAATCCACAGAGTTCAAAAAGAAGCTCTGACTTGGGTTTTATCGTTGCAGCTGGAAAGTTCACACCTGAGGACGTGGGACCAGATTAGGTCTCTTACCCAGAATAGACCCCGATGTAAGGAATTGAATGCTGCCCTATGCTCCGAAAGGAGTGGCGTCTAGCAAAGGAAGCCTGATGAATCTTACAACAAATAGTCATGAAAATTCTTGAGATTGGGACTCCCCATGTTTCAATTATTGAAAAATGTTTCAGTTTAATGTAAATTACGTAAAAAATAAAGATATTGATTTATATAAATTGAAGATATAATTGTATTAATCATATTAATGTGTTATTTTGGTCTTAAATTTAATTTTCAGGGGACAAAAAGTGTGTTTTAAAATTTAATTTGCGGGGGCCATTCACATTTCACCTCATATTTAATTAATTACTTAGTTTTTCTATGTGAAAATATTAGGAATGGGTTCTAACTATATCCATTCTTCGTTTGTATAACCAAAAGTAAAATAATATAGCGTAAAAATACAAATATCTTAGGAAAAACCTAAAATACAAAATTATTCCACTGCTTGAAGGAAAGGAAAGAATTACAGTGGATGTTGTTGTTGTTGACCCTGTGGACAGGGAACAGCGAGTTTACTAAAACCGGCTGCAGGAATTGAAAGTGATATTTAAATTTTTTATTTATATCTTCAATTTTAAATAGAAACAATTTTTGATTTAGATTCGATTGCATTTAGTCGAATCGTTTTTGTATAAATTATCATATAATGTAAAAGTACGAGTACATTCATATTATTTCTGTTTTACACATTATTACACTTTTAAAGAGTTATGAGCAAATACTACTAAATTTGTCTTTTTAAATGAAATATACGAATAACATGGATTATTTTATGCAATAAATTTCATATCACACTCGATACAAACACTTTTTGGCCCATAAGTTGAAAACACGTTTCTATTTTTCTCTCGCAACTAATATATAAATTACTTGGATTTACTTTATTGGTGTCTAAATTGGTTAAGAACCCTACTATTAACACAAACACTCATTTAACCACGCACCCCTGTAATGCTTATTATGACTGTTTGAAGGTCGTTCTCGTCGTAATTACTGAGCTTCTTCTAGCCATTATTGTTTTGCCGCCCGCCCCAAATACATGGAGATCAAAACGGAAATCTATTCTTCTGATATCAGAACACACTTCCTCGTTTCCATCCCTCTTCTACTACTACCATTTCTCTCTCTTTCCCCCTTCATCCCATTACGCATTTGTTTTATCGTCACCGACAACGTAATTAGTATTAAATCAGATAGAATTCAAGCAACTTCCACAGAAAAAAAAATCCAATTTAAGCGAATTGAAAACACAAAATCAGATATCGAAAACACATCCAGGAAGTCTTTGAAGTATAAGGGTAGACTAATTTATGAACTGCGTATTAAAGGTAAGCGAAAACTAAGCCATTCGAAATAATAAGCTCTAAATCTATTGCGTTTTAATAACTTTTGGGTTCTGCAATGACAAATATTTGAATTTTCTATTACAATTCAATATTGATGACAATATTCATTTCTAAGAGAAACAATTTCATTTAAAAAAGGGTTTAAAACTTAGAGTAACCTAAAGATATGAAACTTATATTGGAAAAGTATTTGTGTCTGCAAAGTTTCCTTTCGCAGAATTCCCAGGACGAAACAATTTTTTATTAATTCAACAAGAATTATTTTCATAGCAGAACTTTTATAAAATAAGAACTTTATTTAAAAATTTCAACAAAAATAAATTCATCGTACAATTTCCATATCATAATATACATTCCTAAAACAGTAACTTGATGATATAATATTAAAGTATAATTTAAACGATGTAATTAGCAAAGCCGCTCAACCTTGTATAAGTTGTCCGGATTTTAAGTCACGTCTTCAGCCGGAAGAAAAATACATGTATTAGTTTGTTTGGTGTTTTTTATTGTTAAAATGAAGACTAGACAGATGGATATTGCTATCTATATTGTATCTTGTACCGAATTTAACAATATTTTCTTAAAATTTGGATACTTTTTGACTGAATTGGGTAAGAGAATTTTTGCGATTTTTTTTCGCAATTTGGCACAAAATAAGTGATTCAACATATTAGACCCAAAAACTATTACCTGAAGTTGTTATTACACGTATTTAATCACTTTAAAAGTCTTTTGTTACAATATTATCGCTAATTTTCTTGCATACAAAATCAATACAATGAATATAAGCCGGCTGTTGACGTTTCACAATTAATACCACCACAGATCCATACAACCTTTTTGTTAATTAGCGTTGATAAAGGAAATTAACAAATAGGTTATACCATGTTCAGTTCCAAATAACATTGAAACTTTTATATGTGCTTTATACAAACAAGAGGGAATCAATTCAAAAATGTTATTGATACCAATAAAAATTGTGCAATTTTTGTTATTACATTAAGCACTTTAATATCAAACATCCCATAATCACACTTTAATAATAAAAAAACAAAGTAGCACTGGTTTACAAATGTCTTTTGCAAAAGAAAAACTCATAAGGTTATCAATTTTAAAATTCATAAAAATGTAAATGAAATATTTTCGAAACTTCTTCTTCGACGACTAACCAATTGGTTTTGCGTAATCAAAGTTATCAAATGCCCTATCTTTTCATTCTTTAAACTTTCACAATTAAATATCATATCTATTAACCATATTTGTTATGATGTGATTCTATCTAGAGCCTATTGACAGGTTTTTGCCACCGAAATAGAACACACATGCTACGAAGAAGTTCAACAATTTTCTAACTTTCATCTGTATCCGTTCATCGAATAGCAGTAAATTGCTAGTATTATAGAAAGATCCAGTTTATCTCTTCGATTCTGTGCACTCCATCCAAGCTTTTAAAACCTGTCTGGAGTCGAACAAATAGTATTGACGATACAAGTTGCTGATCTATAAAAATAGAGTTTTCGCTCTTTGGTTTCAATGTTCGCCAATGTTCTTCAATATAAGAAGGAAACTAATAAATTAATGTTTTATTAATAAAACCTCTAGTATCTAAATTACTATCATATAAAATGACTTTGACAGATCAATATTCATTGTCATAATATCATTTTTATGTAACAAAAGTGTAAAAAATCATATATGTAGATTTTATTATTTCTGTGTTTATTGCCATTGAAATTGAATTGTCCGTTGGTTGTGGTTGAGACTACTTCAATTACCGTACTGGTATGTAGTGAGAAGATATTATTATTGCCACTGAAGATTGAAAAAATCCATCAATTCTTCAATAATTATTTCAGTTAAATTAAAATAAATAACATTACATAAACATCATTAATAGACCCCAATTAACAAAAACTATTCCATAATAGTTATTTGTACACTTAGGGTTCAAAGTGATATTTTGTTCACTGAGAATTTCAGTTGTCAACCGAAGCTTGCTGAGGTTGACAAGAAATTCGAATGAACAAAATTCAATTGAACCCGTAGAGTACACATAATTTTATACATTTGTAATCTAGTGTCTTTGATTCGAAAAATGTCAAAAATTTTAATAAAACAATCTCAGTACATTATTTTATTATTATAGTACGTGAGCGTGAGACAAAGTAACAATTTTTGTTTTTTGTCTCCCTAGAGAAGAAAAACTCATTTTGAATGGATGCTATGAGTGAACAAAAGCTTACTTTGAACGCATCAAATGTATAAAAGATATTTATTTCCCCTAAAACAAATAAAACCAAACCATTTTGAAGCCACGTGCGAGTATTCATAACAATTTCGACATTTATAATTAATACAACATTAATTCAATGTAATTCAAAATTTTTGTATATGTAGTGGGATTTCTTCCTTTTAATGAAAATAATCATTAGTTTTGGCCAAGACCGGAGGCCAGTTGAATGAAATTTTAAATGAATTTTGCATAACCAAAACTTCACAAAAGACCCACAACAATTTGAAAAAGGTTAATACTGAATTGAAATAAAATTTGATCTTTGAAAAGCTACTGACCGGTTAAATATTAAAATTTCAATTTCTTTCAAACCATCAAATGCAAAACATGAGCTTTAATAATTTATCTTCTATTATGCAAAGGTCAAATAAATTCATCAATTGCCTGTCAAATGCATAATTACGAAAATTAGGTTAATAAGCAAGAAAGTAATAACAGTTTAATTAAAATACGAAACATTTAATATATTCTGATATTGGAATGTCCCACACAAAACTTTACACCTTGGGTATGTCGATTTCTATCGTTCACGGAAACATTATCTTCTATTGTAATATAGTTTTCATTTATAATTTTAGGTAAAATTAAAAGTGGTAAGCCCTTAAGTAATCTAATCCCAGAATGATCCACATCTTACTTTGGGGTTAATATACGAGGCTACAGCACAACTATCTCTACTTCCATTAATACAGACTGTTACCACTGACATTTTATAACTAAACAATTTTAAATCAACTTAACAACTAATCAATAATAAAACAGAAGTCTTAAATTTTCATATTCAAGGGCTGTTTCAAAGTGAGTTTCAAGCATATGCTGCACGGCATGTCTTAAAGATTCGAAACCCTTAAAGATACTCAAATTTTTAAAATCTCTGACTAATTCAACACCTATACATTACAATATATCTTGCAATTTTAAAATGTATTTGAAGATCCAAATTTCTGCCTATCAAAAGGGTGTGGTTTTATCTCTTAAATAGGTCTTAAGCTTTTGGAGGACAAAATATTATAGATATTCAATCATACAACTTACTGCTTATAAACAGAAATATGTAGTTCAAAATGCAGTCTGTTTCAATAAATAGTTATTTATACAAAAAGATCGATATGAATAGTCATTTCTAAACACAAGGATTGTTTTAAGCCACAAGCAAAGCGAGTGCCTTAAAGAAGGTACCGAGTGTATAATAAAGCTTATCGACCATGTTCTATACAAAATTTTTAACTTTTTTAAATAAATTAACACAAAATCATAAAAATTCTAAATTTTTTAATAGAAATATATGTTGCTCTGTTACACACGCTATACCTGTCTTTGTTACTCAATGCGTAATGCAGGATAAGTAGAGAACATTCCTAAAATAAAATTAAATTCAAAAGTTTTGCAATTTTGTTAAACTTTAATTTCATTGCACAAATCGATAAATTATGAAAAACTTTTTTGGTAATGGCTTTTGATTTCTTCGACACAAGTTCTAATATTTGGATTATTTACCTTTTCAATGTGGTTTATGAATTTATTTTATAATAAAATGTTGATTCGAAACAGAATTTTTACATATAAAAATCCATAACTGTAATCTGAGAGTGTCGGAAAATGTTCGTCAATCTTCATCAGTGTTCGTCAATATTTAACAGTGAAACCTCCAGTATCAAAGTGACTTTTCATATAAATTGATTAATTACGTCATACTTCAATAATAATAATAAAAAGCACTAGTGCTTTAATGAATTCTTTTATGCACTTGTGTTATAATTACAACTTTGACAGAGCAAATTTGAATGTCGTAATATCAATTTTAAGCCACAATAATGCATAAAAATATTGGAAAACAAAAAAGTTATAGTATTGAAAAATGTGGACTCCAGATATAATGATTCATATGAGACAAACCAATACTTAGATAAACACTATGAGAAAGGGCATTGGCCAATTGATTTAACATTCTCCCATTTACATTTCAATTTCGTTCAACTTTCAAAGTGGCAAAATAAAATATTGTTTTGCATTTTCGAGTATTATGTCGGATTGGCGAGATTTTCCCATTTGCCAAGAAAAGAGAGGGTTTTCCAATTTCCAGCCACCACCACCGAAAAAATTCGTGTTTAAACAAATGCGAAATCACTTTGGGCATTAATATATGAAAAATTCGACCCGTAGGGAGTTTCGCACTAAAAGCTCTTTGCATTTTTGGCTCGGCGAAACACGAAAAGTGTTTCACGGAATGGGAGCTTTTTCTCGTCTCGTCTTCTGAATTTTTCGCCAAAAAGTGAGCGAATAAAAATAAAAGCATCTATCTCTAAACAAAATTGAAAACAGCACACCGAATTTCTTACATTCACCTATTGTTCAGCACAGTTTAAGTAAGTGTCTGCATTTCGTTAGGGTATTTTTCTCCCGTTCTTTTTTCTGCATTGTAAGCGAAATTGGTAAAGTGGGCAACAAAAGTGCATTTACAGCAACAAACTTTCGTCTATTTTTCAGCATATCGTCTCAAAGCGATAACTTGGCAACAAACTATTACTTTTTCTTTGGCGAATTCTATGCCACGATATTTGCTGATTAAAATCGGAAAGCACATATTTGTGAAATATGAATGTGCAATATTTAAAATTAGAATTCTAAAGTTGAAAAGTTTCCTTAAGGAATTATTTGATTTGACATGAGCAATTCCTAATACCATCTCGTGATTTTTGGTAACTACTGGCAATATGGAGAATGATATGTACTAAATACCTGTAGGAGTACGCGAAATTAGAAGTTCTGATGATTAACATGGAAAATCATTAATTTTTTAACCAACAAACTTAAGTTATTATTCTAATAAAAACCGTTAATGTAGTATTAAATGAATCACAAAATTCACAATCCCATGCTTTTTAAAATTTGCACTTGGCCTCCTTCTAAAAATCTATAATTTTTTCAAATAGGAGTAGAGAGACCCGCCTCATAGCCGTTGTGGTAAAGTATCCGATTGTCTTTTCGGAGACCATTGGTTCGATCCCTTGGCGTGTAGGATTGCCTGGATCCTTTTTCAACCGGTCTAAATGCTATTAATTAACTAATAAAACACCGAAAAAAAAGTCATAGCTATAAATTTAATTCATTGCATTTTTAAATATTATTAGTATCCCTTAAAGAAATAAGCGTAACGTCATTTTCTAGAATTCATGATTATTTTTTAATTTTAATCAACAATGTTTTATACAACATTGTATGTATTTTTAGATAAATAAACAAAAGAATGTTTAAAAAATAACGTTTTTAATTCAAATTTGAAGTTCGCGTTTTCATTCTGCAATAACAGGATGATAGTGAAAGATTTTTAAGAATCGTCTCCTACTTCTACATAGTTGAAGTTCTCTTTGTTGATTCCCATAAACAATCTTTCAATATTAATACATTTGTCTTACACGAAATTGAAATTATAACACTAAAATTTAATTCTATCAAAATCGTTTTTATAGTACAAGTGATTTAAACAGTTTTTTAAAGCATTTGTGACTTTTTTTATTATTATTAAAGTGGGACTTCCATAAACAAAAATCATCAATTTATATGAAAGTTATTTTGATAACTGTAAATTATTGCGAAAAAAGTTTAACTGGAATTTTTAAATTTATTTTTTATTAAATGTTCCATCATTTTCCGACACAAGAACATATATATTTATATGTATCAAAGGCATGTATGAAAATTTTACTCGTGTGGAACAAAGTGACATAAATTTTAAAAAAGTTTAAGATTTTTGTGTTAATTTTTTTAAAAGTGCATAAATTTTTTTTATAAATCACAGTCGATAAGCATTATTAACACTCGGACCTTCTTTAAAACACTCGCTACATTTGTTCGAATTTAGACAAGCTTTCAAAGCTTGGATGGAGTGCACAAAATAAGAGAGATAAAAACCGGATCTTTCGAATAGAAGTAATTTGCGGCCAATCAATGAATGTATACAGATGAAAGTTGTGAAAGGGATGGTCTTCTTCGTAGTACGTGTGATCTGTTTTTCATTGGAAAAAACATGTCTCTACATGGGCTCTGTGTAGAATCATTTTTTCATGATTCTAATCACATCTTAACAAATAATGATTCGTAAACATGATACCAATTGTCAATTGTGAAGAACCAGATCTTTTTAATACAAGTACTCTGTTGCTGTTCAATGAACGGATACATATGAAAGTTATTAAAGAGATGGTCTTCTTCGGAGTACGTGCGTTAAGTTTCGGTGGCAAAAACCTGTCAATATATACTCTCTATATAGAATCATTTTTTGTGGTGCTAATCAAATATGATTAGTTAAAATGATTCGTGGTCATGATATTCCATGGTCAATTGTGACAGATTGGCAAATGAATAGATAGGGCTTTTGACAACTTTGAAATAAAAATTTAAAAAAATAAAAATAACCAATTGGTTAGAGCAAAACCGTAGAGATGGAAACATCTAACGCCAATACGCCTAACAGCGGAGGGAAGAGATAAAAGAGGGAACACATTAGATCTTCAGATCAAAGTGCGGGATCACCTCATAAAGAGATACAATGTCCTATTTAAAGTTTAAGTCATCGATAAGTATAATAAACTCGAAACTGAACTATTCTTAACTCTCAAACACTTGTGCTATAGAAACGTTTTTGACTGTCGAAACATTAGTACCGTTATTTCAATCCATATAAATAAAATACTTAAAACGGGAACAAATCATATTTACATATTAATTAATACAGTCGCCTCTCGATAATTCGAAACTCGGAGGACTCTAGAAATATAATGAATTACAAGTAAAAAGTGTCAGTGCTCCTGCTCAGATTACTTATTAACTTTTTGAACAGAAAAGGACTTTAAATTGTCGAGTGCTGGACGCCGTTGAGTTCAAATTACCTCGTGGTTTTGTAAAATAGCAATGGCTTTTTACGTGCGAATTGCCGAGAGCATAAAATTATATTGATTTTGTTTGAAATATCAAGAAAGTTTGTGATAACATTGAATTATTGAGAAATTCGAATAATCGCACGTTAGAGTTATCTAGAGTCGACTGTACATAAAATATTCCTTTTCAGTACATTAAATCCCAGCAGTGTCAAATTGCACGCTTAGGCATTATTGGGTTAAAGCTAAAAAGTTTCTTTATCTTGTCTGCAAAATTGTTTGAATTTATTCATAAATACTTTAAACTAAACAACTTTTCGAAACGCAAAAACGGTATTAAAATGCAAAGTCAGCGACATCCAGTGAATATCAAATGATCCGATTTAACGATAGACTGACATGGAAGTTATAAAAAAGTGCTCGAGAATATAAAATATGACTCCAAATTACTTGATGCATTATGTATATGCCATGAAATTTTTGACAAACAGAACCGAATTTATGAGTTTGCAAAAAGCCCACCCATAAACGTAATGCAATCGTGAATAAATGTTAAGCATAAATTTTTAACGGCTCAAATTGACATGGAAATTTTCCCCATTTTTATGGATTTATGCATAGAACGGACTTTTATAATTTTACATATTTTATAACCTACGAAATTTGTGCGACAAATACTAATTTGTTCAAATAAATAAAATATTTTATTTCCATATCATAAAATGTGTCAATAGAATGTACATTTTAAAATAAAAATTATTGAACAAATTAAATATATTCCTGTTTTTTTCAAAATTTGTAAATTGAAATAATAGTACTAAACCCTGTAGAAAGACAACGTAAAGAAATAACAATATTAAAATTATATTTGTACACAAAACCAATACTAATGCTAGATGGCGAACGTGTCAATTTGGTAATTTCTAGACACAATACATTTAAAGCTGGCTTAGTTTAAAACAGAGTTGAAAACAAAGCAAACTGTCTTTTTTGTATGAATTTTGCATGCTGTGCTTCTAGCTGGCGCGCGCCAAGTATTTTAACTTGAATTATAGCTAACAACAATCCTTATATCATTTCTCCCTTAATTTTGATAGAACTTTTGTTGCATAAAATTAATATAATGAATTGAAATTTGTGCTGTCAAAGTCCTTTTTGTTTCACAAGTGCTTTGAAGAATTCTTTAAAGCACTAGTGCTTTTTGTTCCCTTCACTCAAAGGTATAAAAATTTTAGAATATCAGAAAATTAACGATCACTGTTGAAAATTTGGTTTATTGTGGATGATAATTTGGGCACAATAGAATAGCTAATGAAGTCACAGTAATGGATAGTATTTACTAACATAGCGGGTTTAAGGCTAATACTCGCCACAGCTAACAAACAGCTCAACGTATTTAAGCCAAACCATATTAAAATAAAGATTATTGAATTTCCTATATACAGTTTTGAAATTGAACTGCTTGATTTTACTAATTTCTGGTATGAACTTAAAAATATTTGCCTAATTAATATATGGAACAATCAAAAGCCAAAAGTGAGCAAAATCTAAAATTTTGATACTTTTTTCGCGATTTTCAAAATAAGGATTTTAGACTTTCAATGTGAGATACTGGCGGCCTGGTATGATATCGCGACTAAAATTTTCTCAATTCTGAATATATTTCAGATTGTCTAACTACCCTCATCAATAGATTGTTTAAAAAATGCCCCATAGAGAAGAAAAGGGAGGTGTGGCTATAACGCTGACCCATTCGGCATTTATGGTTTTTCGTTATTTCGCGATTTCGCAAAACTGACAAAAGAATTTGCAAATCTGCAATGACATAAAGTTGTAAGATGTTTAGAGAAATATTGTGTGTTAATTTGAAGATCTAGTTTTTTTTAGTTCCATAGATTTCAAAGATAAAAGATGCGGCTATAACCTTAACCAGTGTATTTATACAAAAATTCAGAGAATTATAAAGATTTTGTGTTAATGCGTATAATTTGGTATATACTACAAGCATTTTTAAACACACTGGTCGATACACAGGTAACATTACAAACCCATGTTCAACAATGCCTTATCTTATCGTCCTTCTTGTATAAATAACTATAAATCCGCTCGTGCATATTGTTTAAATAACCTTTATTTAAAAAGAGGTCCGATTTATGAATTTCAAAGTTACTGACTTCCGTAAGAATTTGATCAAATTTAAGGATTTCTTTCACGTACAACGTACAACAAAAATTGCAAAATTACAACAACCTTTGAAATATTATGAATCGACTTCGCAAATTTTTTTTGTACAGGGCCGTGGTTCTATAAGCTCGCCAAGAATTACCGCTTTCGCCACTGCGAAACGGTTATTTAGGGTAGCTAACCAAATGGTAACGGGTTTCATTAATAACGTCGATATATTTGCCGTTTCATTTTAATCCAAAAAATAATTCGATTGATTTTGTTAATTTTAAGTTATATTTCAAGGTTTTCAATTTAAAATGCACAATAGAATGATCAAGTAAAGTGTATGGAAGTGAATTATTGTGCGGAAATTGTTTTTCGCTGAAGAAAATCAAGAAAATTGTGTTAATTTAAATTATTGGAAAATGTTTCAATTTTATGTAAATTACGTAAAAATAAAGATATTGATTTATATTAATTGAAGATATAATTGTATTAATCGTGTTGATGTGTTATTTTGATATAAAATTTAATTTTCAGGTGAAAAAAAGTGTGTTTTATAATTTGGTTCACCTCATATTTAATTAATTACTTGTTTTTTTC
>JXOV01004658.1:0-15108 GCA_001014945.1 Clogmia albipunctata
TAAATACACTCTTCCAAGCACATATGAATGTCTATGCCTATGTACTTATGTGCTCGTACTTATTTAAAAATCTTTACCTACAAATTAAATCTTAGATTTTATTGACCAATCGCTTAAAAGGGTTAATCGCTTAATAGGGTCAAATAATTCCGGTCTCAGAGTGGCCCTAATAAACGGCGTCCACTGTAATTATATAATTTTGGACTATATTTTTTATTTAGAAATTAACAAAGCTATTGATATGGCGAAATATCATGATTTACATTCATAAAGCAAATCTTCTCCTAATAAAAAGTCTGGTGTATAACAGCAAAAATTACCGTATAATAATTTTAAAAATGCCACTGAGTATATGGTAAAATCGTTTAATAACGAATATATCAATAGTCAATGGTTTGTAAAAGAACTTGAGCAATATAAGGACTAATTAATTGTAATATATCAAAATTTAAAAAGGAAATTAACAATTTAGCAAATGAGATTTTTATAAATTAAACTATGAATTCCGTTTTTATATCAATTTAAAACCGAAACTGTTAAACCCTACCTTTTAAAATTGAGACAGCCTCTCGGGACAACCACACGGGGTAGAGGACGTCATCGTGGAGAATGGATTCGAACAGGTCGTCCTCATTGTCCGCTTCGAATGGGGGCTGTCCGGCCATCATTTCGTACATAAGAACGCCGAGGGCCCACCAGTCCACCGAGGGACCGTACTCCAGCTCCTGGAGGATCTCCGGGGCGATGTAGTCGGGCGTGCCGCAGAACGTGGAGGTGAGCATTCCGTCCAAAATGCCCTCCTTGCACATGCCAAAGTCAGCCAGTTTGCAGTGGCCCTCATTGTCGAGCAGAATGTTGTCCAGCTTCAAGTCCCGGTAGATGACGCCGTGACGATGGAGAAATTGAAGCGCCAGAGTTACTTCGGCGGCATAGAAAGCGGCCCGATTCTCGTCGAACTTCCGTGCCCTCTGAATTTGGAACATCAGATCGCCCCCGTTGACGTACTCCATCACAAAAAAGAGACGGTCGGGCGTCTGAAAGCAGGAGTGCAGCGCGGTGAGGAAGGGGTGCTTGGCGGCGAGGGCCAGAATCCGCTTCTCCGTCATTGTGCAGTCCACGTCGTCGTCCTGGATGATCGCGTCCTTCTTCAGCACCTTCACCGCGTACACCTCGTCCGTGCCCTTCTTCTCGGCCAGCATCACCTTGCCGAACGAGCCCTTGCCCAGGACCTTGATGAAATTGAAGTCGGCCAGGCTCATCTTTCCAGACCGTGAACTATTCGTCGACCCAAACTCATTATCCCCATGACCGCCGTCTTTGGACTTTGAGTCGTCCATGGCGCACTTGTCGCCCGAGTAATTGTCACCACCCAAACTATCATCCGATCGCTCCGAAGCGCTTGAACTCTCGCCGGCAGGTTGATTTAAATACTGTAAAAGGGAGGAAATGGGTTCAGTAAATTGTTTGGAATGAATCAAGAAAATTATTAAGTATTAGAACTTTAAAAGGAGGTTCCAAAATTAACACAAGAATTGAACTAAATTTAGTAAAGAGCTTTGAATCTTTAACTATTAAATTATTAAATAAAGTAAAAAGTACATAAGATTTTTAAGTTTTAAAGAAGAACTTGGATCTAGAATAAGGATTGTAGAACTTCATAGCCATTTTATGAAATTTTTCATTATTAAGTTGTACTTTGGTGGCGGTCTTATATCCTTAATATTAACTAAATTCACTTCTTGTTTTAAAATAGATCACTTTGTTGGTAAATTGGAACACAGCATAAGCTTTTCACCGACGAGTGTTGAATCAGAAAGAGCTTTTTCAGAAACTGGTATTTTCCACACAAAAATATGGAACTGAACACACTTAAATAATTTCACATAAAAATAATTCACATGACAACAATAGTAGACTTTATCTAAAAAAAGAAGTAATAAAGAATCAACGAGTCAGTGAAATATTATTCGAATTTGAAATCCTTAATCGTGACAGTTGCAATCACACTGTAAGTTTTAAAAACTGTACTAAACAAGTACGTTGAAAGGAAGGAGCGGCTTTTCAAAAACCATTCTTGGATATTCAGAGTTAAAAATATCTGCTGTAACTTGCCTATGACCGTATTTTCCGAGGTGAAAATAGTCTTCATCACTGACGAGTTAAGATATTTGTACGAAAATTTCATTTAAAGATCCTACATGCGTTATTCTATTATTCCATTAGAAAACTTTATGCACTTTATGATTTACTTTCATTAGTAATAGCTAAATATTCAAAACTCTCTCCCATAAATTTAATTTAAATTTAACTCTAATTTTATGGCACTTTAAAAACAACAACTATTCAATAATTGTCTCAAAAACTCACTTTAGATCTTCTTGGTGGTGCCTGTTTGTCAGGCGAGATTCCCATCTCACTGAGCAGCTCAGATAGCTGCTTTGTGTTGATGCCGCAGTTGTTGGCCACGTTCTTCTGGCACCGCTTATGTACATTCATGCTACACACCTCGCACTGAAGGCCCTGCTTGATCAGTCCGTAGAGAAGGGACCCGCAGTGATCACAAAAGGTAAACCGCTTGTAATTGTGGACCACAAATCTGTGTGGGATGTTCACGTTGAACCGTTGGCCAGACGCTTGTGGAATTTCTTGCTTGTGGCCCTGGAAAGTCATAAAGAATAGCACCATAAATACAAGAAGTTCAATAAAAAGAAAACATAATAAAGATTTTGATTTAATTTTAAAAAAATTATATACAAATTATTTAATAGAATTGGATAGAACCACTTTCACTACAAAGGGTCCCCAATTCTTTGCAATTTATAGATTAAAATAAATATGACGATAACGTTAATAGTTTAACTAATTTTTAAAAAAATTAAAATCCTCTTAAATTGAGCAATAAAATATCTAAAAAAGATATTCATTTCTAGACAATAAAAAAACCCACCTCGTCCTTCATGCCCGGACATTTTGTGACCACAGCCCGGTGGCATCTCTTGTGCACAACACAGGTACATACTGGAAATATCATAGAAACGATGTTAATATTTAATCAATTACAAATTTGACACAAGACCACTCAAACAAAACGAACGCCAGAAAATAGGAACAAACTGAGGGTAGTAAATAAAGATAGAAGAGATGTCAGTTAAAAGCGTTAAAAAATCAGAGCAGCAAAACAAATGAATGGGGATAGAGGCTTGACAAGAAAAAAAAATAATATGGAAAGACGGACATATTTCAACAAAGAAACAACCAGTTTGCACTTTGCATTTCACACATACCTTGACATTGGTAGCCTTGTTTACCTAGCCCCCTGCAAGTTAAAATACCGTAACAATTTTCAGTCTTGCTTTCTTCATTTTGGAAAGAGAGTTTGTGCCCTGCTTTCGCCATCAATCCACACATCTCCCCGAGATGGCAGACTGACAACATTGACAAGGCAACGGGGTTTTTTAAATGCATTTCATCAATAAGGGATTAAAACAGTTTTCGAAATGATTTCATTAGAGGAAAATATCTCCGCATGAAAGTGTTACCCAGTATGGCCTTACAATGGGATCGAGGTATTTATTAATAAAATTAGATTCGAGTCATGTAACCTATTATGAATGAGAGAACGGTGTTCGATTTTATTTCTAATTCCATGATTTCATCACCAACAAGAATCTCCCTTTTATGATTAAATACGACTAGAAATAGTAATGAATGTTGTGCTGTGATACTGACATCTTTTGTCTTTAATTGATCGAATAGGAATTGCTATTGATTTTATGTTTGCGACATGTATGAAATACATGACAAATATTATTGAAATGGAATCCCATTCCACAAGAATGGTTACCAGTTCTTAAAAAATAAAATTCATAAATTGTTTATACAATTTTAAAACTGTAAAATGAACTTGTTAGAATTTATAAAAATTACCCCATAAAAGGGCAATAAATATGTAAATTAATTAAATTTTGCTTATGTCCATTTACACTCAAAAGTGTAATCAGCATTTATTTAAATAACATTAAACTAAAAACGCGTACAATATTTTGCTGAAAAAATTTAATAAATTCGAGTTGTCAATAGTGACGTCATAATTTTACACATGTAAAAATTGTTAATACATGTAAATATTTACCAAGAATAATTGATATAATTACATTTTATAGCATCAACAAAATTGGAGACAAATTGGTCAAAAATCCTTAATACCAATCAAATATTTTAGTATAAATAGAAATAACCTTAAAATTTATTTTTGTTAAAAATTAAAATCTTAAATAAATTATTATTTCCAATATTTATTAATGGGCAAATTATTTTATTCAAACCCTGGCTTCATTTTCCAAGAAGGTAAAAACTAATTACATATTATGTTTCAAAAGAAATGATTCTCTATAACTTTTACCAACATTCAAAAATGATTTTTGAACATAATGCAAAAAGGACTCAAACTAGAATCTTTATTTATCTTATTTACAAATGAAACTAATCTATAATTTATCATTGTAAAGCATGTATAGCAAATACTATTAAAATACTTTGTAAGGCTCTTTTAAACTTGATAACTTTCTGAGATATGAAGTTCTACAGTTAAATAGATTGGAAGAGAGTAAAGGATATTATCGCCTTAGAACCCTGAATATTAGTCCCCTGGATTCCCAAACCACCGTCCAAAGACCGAAACCCAATCAGTGTTCTTACCAAATGAACTCGCGACAGTGGGAACAAAAGGTGGGCTGTCGCAAGAAAGTGGCCATGAATTTGTGTCCGTTGACTTGGTGGACTTTCCTCCGCATCGCTCCTCGGCGTCGGTTCAACCCAGCGCGCTCCTTGAACTCTCGACCAGCCGCCAAATTGCCTGTTGGCGTCGTTCCTCCCTGGGCCTGGGCTTGGTCTGATTGGAAAATAGAAGAAAAGGATTAAATTAGTCTTCCTCTTTTAAACAAGAAACAAAAAAAAGAGTCCTTCGATCAGAAATCAACTCACCTTGCCATTTCAGATCAATTATTACGTGAATCCTGCCCTGCGGCTCTAAATCCACCTGAAAACAAAACAACAACCATTCAATTAAAATAGAGTAAAGTGAGATAAAGATTGCGCGCGGAAGATAACAAATTTAATTGCTCCATGGTGAAGATGACGATATCTTATCACCTTTAATTGTCGCCGCATCACTCATGTTCGGCTTCTGGTCAAAACCCAGGAAAATAGGAAACTAGTTTAAACAAGCAATTGGTTTTATATAATGTAAATTCAAAAAAATTTGCTACGACCTTTAAAATTGTAAATCAAAATTTCAACTTTTAATAACTAGTAAATGTTATGAATTATTAACAATTTTGATGATTATATGATTATATTGGGAATTAAGCTTGTAAATTAGAAATAAGACTTAAGCACAATAATTACTATAAACTACTGGTTTCAGTATTTAATACTAATTTTACATTTTATTTTGATTTATTATACAAGAATATCTTTTATGAATCCAAAGAAATTATTACAATAGAAATCGCTTGTTAAAATCACGGATATTACAGACACAATGCCTAGGAACAGATCGGTATCATATAGATTAGAAAATAATGCTTAATCCAGACAATCATTCCTGTTTCGAAGTGATTTTAATAAGAGGATTCTACTGTATTTTTAAACTAAAAATGCAACAAATATAAGAATGATCTAATAATAATACTGAAACCATATAGAATTTAAATCACTTTGTCTCCAAATTGTATTGAATTTGATATTTTTCAAGCAGAGGTCAGAAAACATTTTATGATTTTCGGTCATAAACTTGATAATAAATTAGAGATTTTTGCTTAATAATTAAAATTAAAGAATAACCTGATTATAGTTAAATGCAAAAATTACCTAATATCTATGCAAAATCCATATTTCCGATAAATTAAAAAAATAAATCATTTAAAATTAATTATATTCATGAAATCTATTTCAGTTCGAAAAGTCCCAAGTTTTGCTAAAATGTATAAAAATACTGCAAAATTATAATTTCCTATTAATTAATAAATTAAATAAGTTGGAATAGTGAAAAACCATAACAAAACAACCGATTCAATGGGTTGAAATTCGCGAGAGAATAACTTGACATGATGTAATTTGGTTCATGACTAAATTTTCCGGGAATTAAAGCGACACATGAAAACTGCGGCAACAAAGGTCACTAGATTGGTCCCACATAATTTCACACATAGAGTAGGGCTCAATTAGGAGTTCCTCACCCATAAGTCTTGTTGTTCCGTCTCCCTTTGCATCATGTCCTCGAACGGAATATTGCAGTTGGCCACAAAGTCGTCGTGCGTGATGACGACGTCGTGAAAGACGGTGAGGCAGAGGTTCTTGGCGTTGTGCACCTCATGGATAAAGTACTCGTTCCACACCGGGTCGAACGTCTTCGCCT
This sequence comes from Clogmia albipunctata, assembly GCA_001014945.1. Taxonomy (NCBI): domain Eukaryota; kingdom Metazoa; phylum Arthropoda; class Insecta; order Diptera; family Psychodidae; genus Clogmia; species Clogmia albipunctata. The sequence continues at coordinate 6,419 of JXOV01004658.1, forward strand.
TTGTCGTCGACCGATCTGTGATGAGCCGCCGCCGAGAAAAGAAAAATAAAAACAACCCGTCAGTCATTCTTCTTCGGTAGTCAAAACTCAAAAGAGAGCAGCAGAACAACAACAATAATAATAGCGAGGAAGGCCTCTTTTCGCAAGAAAACCCCTTTTCACGGCCCATAAACCGACGGAAAAGCGATTGCACTGACCCAAGTGGTTCTCGTCCACATCGATGGACACGTAGGGGTCGATCAGTTGTTCGTCTGGCTTTCCAAAGGTCATGGCGTGTCGCGTTTGAAAATCCGTGGGGCGCAAACCCCGCGCCTCGCAAATTTTCACCCGAATCGTGCCCGAAAACATTGTGCCCACAGTGCACCCCTACTTGGTCACCCTCAAACTACGTTTTTCACGGCCCGAGCACTCAATTTTCCAAATGGAACATTCCAAAAAACCAAAATGTCAATCACGAACAACAAAATCAGAAACTCTTCTTCTTTTCGTTTCATCCAACTGTAGTCGGCAACAACAATTCACGTGAGTGCGAGCAGCTCTTCTCTAGAAGAGCGAGACAAATATATTCTTCTTCTTTTTCATCAAAATCTCAACCGACTTTTCGAATTTTTAAAAATTTAAAAGAGAAAACGATTATTTTCATATAGTTACCCTAATAATTTGATTGAGGTTATGTTTTTTTGATTACATTACGTTGACCATAGTTTTGAGTAGAGTACCCNTAGTAGAGCGAGACAGGTGAAATATTGGGTTTTCGCGCCAATTATTTTTTTGAATCTGAAAATAAATTTTTATTTCGACTTTAATCACAAAACCATTCAAATATGATGTTAAAGATATTGACACAGCTCATTTTTAAAGGCAAAACCAAATAATAATCTTTTGTAATTAAAAAGATATTTCTCCAATGAACCAAATAAAGTGAGGTTATGTATTCACTAGTTCTTTTTATGATANGTTGCAAAATTAACACAGGTAGAAAGAGGGTTAATAATAATGTGACATTTCTCTCTCGAAGTGTAAACAAAAGTGTGGAAATTATCGATTTCACCCCCAATTACCCATTTAGAATCAGTTTCGTAGTTTCAAAAGGTGGTTTTATGGAATGTAACACTATTGTGCACCTCTTCAACCCCGTTCGCGTCTAGTAAATTGGCGAAAATGGCCAAATTCACAGATAATAGACCTTCTCCTTTGTTCTAATATAAAGATTTCATCATTTTAAATGCACTTCACCAACAATCACCTCGCATTAGCATTGTTTCTCACCTCCAATGCCCCTAATAGGTAGGTAGACGACAGATTTGTTCAATTTATCAAAATGCCTTATTTCAGAACGGAATGCCAACGCACGCCATTCCTTTTTACTTTTCCTGTCTGACTATTTGCAATAGATTACCGCGCCTACTATTAACAAAGATTCACTAGTTCTTTTTATGAAATCTTTATACTACTATCTAATTGATCTAGATTCGGTAGAGGATCTCCTTGTCAGAAATTTGCAATGATGTTAATGCGCCGCTACCTCAATTTATAGAATGATGAATATCAGTAACATTTGTGTTCTTACCTTCGATAAGAAAGAATAATAAGATCCTATTCTCGTTGCCAAAAAAGAACTCTAAGTTAATCCCTATGTTTAACTAAAGAAGAACAACTCTCACTCACAGTATATCACAATCTGTTTATTCAAACGAATAATTACAATAATATTGTTCAACATTTTATATGCATAAAGTGTTCTCACCAATCAATCATTCGATAGAATTAATCCATTATGTCCGGTAATATTTTTTTGAAATTTGCAAAATAATACTAAAATATTATTTCTTTTTTTCCAGATAGTCGCATTGCTTTGGAACCCATAATATGTTGTCTATGTAAATAAATACTGAATGTACATTTTTCATTTATTTTTTTGTTTATATTATTCTTATCGCAAACGAATTAGAAAATGAAAAAATAATGTGAATTAGTGCATTTTGATCTACCTTTTTTTATATGTATTTAATATTTTTCCAATTGGGAATAAAATTCAAAATTAATTTGTCCAACGTAATGTTACGCATTTGATGGCAGCAATATATTTTGTTTTATTGTTTGTTGCCTACAATTGTACGGTCTAAATCATTTAATTAAAGTGTTGTTCTAAGTGACATATTTAAATATCTATATAAATATCAAACCTCCAACAGAGGTAAGCACTAATTTAAATTATGCACCTGTTAATTTATTTTGATAATTTTGCGCCATTTTTTCCTTTAGTTGCATGAAACTGTAATACAAAAAAATTTTCAATGGTCAAAACTTGAAAAGACGGCGAAAAATCGCCACCAATTTTGTGTTGGATTTTCCTCTCCAGAATTTTAAGCCAAAAATTCTCTCTCAAAGAAAGTGTAAATTTTAAATGGGAAGTATCCTATCTATCTGTCTGTTATGTTGGATAGAGGATGAGACGGGAAAACCTTATTTTTCCGAATACACTTTTCCAATCTTCTGTCACATTGTAAATTTACTCGCGCTCCCTCACTTCCGGTACATAACATTTTCCGATACAAACATTTTGAGAAACATTATTCTTGCATGAATATTTCAATTGGAATAAATCTTATTAGAATAGTAATTCATTATTCTGAATTTAACCATTCGGAAAAGTAATATACAAAGAAGAATTTATCCATATGCCATTAGAGTGTGAACAAGTTTTAAAAATTTTCATAATTAGAGAAAGTCCACTCTTTTAAATTCTAAATCAGAGACGAGATAAATTTTGAAATTCCTAGAGTAGTTTCTGACTAATTCAATAAGAAGAACATGTTCTTTTTCCCTTGTTTAGGGCTCTTCTTTCATATAAACCAACAAAGGAAAGTATTTTTCAAAATTAAACGGCAACAAGTTTCCTATTGCAGAGATACAGGTGAATTATTTCCAACTTTGGATTATTTTCGCAAACGATAGAATTTTTTTCAAATCCCTCTTGAAAGCTTTGACATTTTTTTCAAAAATGAACGAGTGCTCAACCTTTCTTCGGGTTCAGAAAAGTGGTTAGAAAGACGACACTTCATAAATTTTACAGAGTATAATTTTTTTTTTAATTTTTGTTGGATTTATAGCAATGGATTGGTGAGGTATTAGAAAGGATTTATGGACGTTCAGTAAATGTACCCAAAGCTAAAATTTTTAACGGAGAAAATTGCCTACAAAATTATGAAAACTTTACAAATTCATAACAAAAGTTTATTTGAAAGTGGATTTTATCGCGAGAGATTAAAAAACTCCATTTTCTGTTCAAACATTTCTTTTATTTATAAGGCAAATCTCTGTGTTGTTTTAAATATTTAATAAATAAGGCCCGTTTCAGTTTACATATTATTAAATTAAAAACTGAGAAAATCAATATTCTAATGATTAAATAATTGAAAATACCCGATATAATAATTTTGCAATTAAATTGGTGCATTACAATCTGTGCCGCCATTCATCCTTCTTTTAAACTTTATTTTTGACAATTTATAATAAGTTTGTGTTGCTAAAACAAATAAATGCTTGAAATGAGACAAATAATCTTGCAATTCCAAAATGTAAATACTCATTCAGAAGGACGAATTACATAACATACTTACAACATAATCCAAACTTGGTTAACAATCATTAACATGATATTGATAAGAATACAAAATTATACTATTTTTAAGCAAAAACATGGCAGAAACAGTAATCTCATCGATATATAAGTACACGTTTATAAGGCCATTTATATATTTCAACATTTGATTATGTGTTTCATTAATACATTTAACACTGAAAATATCGTGAATCCTTGTATTAATCGGATGTGTTTTATTATAATTTAAAAAAGTGCTTTGATCCCTAAATTTTTCGGTCAACAATTAAAAGTGTACAAAATGGTAGAAGTTATTAACACTATTTCTATTTGATTTCATTGAAATTACATGACATTATTACATAAACTTTATTTAAAGTTGTACTTTCTTTTTCCTGAGTTCTCCTATGAACCATCATGTATTCTAAACCGATAAAGGATTTCTTGAATATTTGTACTTCACTTCTTTGACCATATAACTACTATTGAGTATCATTTAAAAAAAATAAATTCTATTTTATATAAAGCTTTCACGTTAAATAAATGCAAATAATAAAAGGAGAAACAGCAAAAACAGATCATTTGTAAAATAAGTTAATTTTTGTAAGAGATTCATTATGTCCACCGTAGAGGGATCTGTGGAACCTGGAAATTAAAACATTGTATACGATTATAATTCAATCGAAATTATCAATATTTACCTCATATTTTATCCCTGACAAACAGTGGTAACAGCTTGATGACATCTTTTATGAACAACTAGGGCGCAATCTAGTCAATGATATAGNCACGTTAAATAAATGCAAATAATAAAAGGAGAAACAGCAAAAACAGATCATTTGTAAAATAAGTTAATTTTTGTAAGAGATTCATTATGTCCACCGTAGAGGGATCTGTGGAACCTGGAAATTAAAACATTGTATACGATTATAATTCAATCGAAATTATCAATATTTACCTCTTATCCCTGACAAACAGTGGTTACAGCTTGATGACATCTCTTATGTACAACTAGGGCGCAATCTAGTCAATGATATAGATATACGTATTAGCAAATTATATATTATAATAAATGTAAAACTTATCACCTAGGCACTGATAGCCCTGTTTACCGAAACCCCTGAAAGGAAAGAATTATTATTAAAATTTAAAATTAATTCACACTAATTTCGAAAATAAAATGAGAAAGAAGAGCGGATTTAAATTATGGTATGGTGAACAGCCTTAAGCTCCTCCACACCCTAGCTACCCTTGCCTGTCGCCATTTCTGACTCTAATTAATTTTGCTATGGAAATAGTTATTTCTTTAAATAATCTTAGGAACTTTGGGGAGTGATCGGAAGGGATAAAAGTGTTATTATACCAGCCATTCAGCACCGCACACTAGGGCAGTATAGGTCTAACCACTTTACAAGATAGGTTTATTGATGGTAGTATCAACAGTTTTTAGTTTAAACCTACATTTATAAATAATATTTGAAATAATATTTTAGAATTAGGCCATGATAATAGTACCAATCGCCCATTGATGGAATTAATACACCGGAATAGTTAAATTTGTCTAACGCTGTTGTCTTCATATTTATGGCGCGCCAGCTAGAAGCATAGCATGCTAAATTCATACAAATGCTGACGGTTTACTGCCTATCTTACTGCGTGACCTTACTGTCTAGTTTTAAATGTATTGTGTCTGGAAATTACCAAATTGACACGTTCACCATCTAGTGGAATATTTNCGAATAGTTTTGAACTCACTTTGACGTGTAAATTAAATTAAAAATTGAAATTTTGTCCTTAAAATACTGTGCACATAGGATCCGGAAGAAGGTCATCAATAAAATAATGGCAGTTATCAGATTTTATAGTGAACCTTAGAACTTGGGTTTTTCCAAAATTTTAATTTAAATCCTTTTGTTTGCATTAGTATGGTTTTGTGTACATATATAATTTTAATATTATTATTTATTTACGTTGTCTTTCTATACGGTTTAGCACTATTATATTTTGGACGTAAAAATTAATTAATTTATTGTTTGGATTTCTTCAAAAAAGTTGAAAGGCAAAGCAAAACTATAATAGAATAAAAAAATGTACAAATTCCATTATGAAAAAAGAAAAACTTGCAAATTCTAAAGAAACCAAATAAATAATAGACTAAAATTCATGGAAGTGAGATCCGAGACTACCGCCTTCGCTCTCTTCGTAAAAATAGTGAACTATATATATCTATAAACAACATCTACGTCGTTACTAATTCTCGGAGAAAGAATCACGCACGTGCTCGAAATTACTTTCTAAATTGCGATGAATTTTAGCTAATTAAAGAGCAAATAATTTACCATATGAACTCATCGCAATGGGAACAGAAGGTTGGTTTTCGGAGCAATCTAGCCTGGAACTGGTGCTCGTTGACTTCGTGGATTTTACGATGACGGATTTCGGATTGAGCTATGAGAAAATAAACAATGGCTTTTCAAATTAACACAAACTACGAAATTCTGATGCATTTACTTTCATTTTCTTCGGGTAAAACGAATTTCTGATCGGTGACTAGATGATCTTTTCGTCGTATAGCTCCTCGGCGGTTTATACCTTGCCAATTCATTTCAATTATTACATGAATCCTGCCCTGTGGCACCAAATCCACCTGAAAATAAACCAATTAATGAATTGCTTTAATAGAGTAAAATGAGATAAAGATTGCGCAAAAGATAACAATTTAATTTTTTGCACAATGATGACCAGATCTTATCTTCTTCCTCACCCATAAATCTTGTTTTTCCGTTTCCCTTTTCATCATCTCCTCGAAAGGAATACTGCAATAGCCCACAAAATCATCATGTGCAATGAGGACGTCCTGGAAGACGCTCAGGCAGAGGTCCTTTGCATTTTCCACTTCAAGGACAAAGGCCTCGTTCCACACAGGGTCGAACGTCTTCGCCTTTGTCGTTGACCGAGCTGTAAAGTGATGATCCGTGGCCGGAAAGAAAAATAAGAGCAACCTTTCTGTCATTCTTTCATCAAAGGAGCGCTAAGAGCAGAACAACATCAAAAGCGAGGCCTCTTTTAACGAAAAAAACTCCTCTTTTCCCAGCCGCAAAATGACGGAAAAGCGATTGCACTGACCGAAGTTGTACTCGTCCACATCAATGGATACGTAGGGATCAATCAGCTGTTCGTCTGGCTTTCCAGCACTCCGTAATTGATAATCCGAGGGTCGCAAGCCCTGAGCCTCGCAAATTTTAATTCGAAAAGTACCGGAAAACATTGTGCCTCTACTTGGTCTCACTCAAAACTAGGTTTTTGATTACTTTACTACTCAAATTTTCTAATTGGAAAATTTACTACGTTCCGCAATGAAAATTTCATCAATGGAAATATTGAAAGAGATGTTGTTGGAATCCCGTTGGAGAGAGCGAGAAAAATAATCAAAATTAGCGTAAATCTCGTGCTTTCTCGCTCACATCCGGTACTAAAAATTGGCGGTATTTATAACTTTGGTAACGTCGCTTTTATTAAAAAAATATTTTAAAAAATATCTCAAGGAATATAAATAAAAAGGAATGCGTTATCTAACAATTTTGATTGATAAAGGACAGGTGGCATATATTCCGACAATAATTATTAAGAGGACTTGCAAAATTATTATTATTAGTTTTATAGAAGAATAGAAAACGAGATTATCGTTGAGGATCTATACCTTTTGAAGTTGTAATATTCATTTCGTGAAAATATCTATATATTAGGCGCAATTACTTCTCAAAGGATTCTTAAAATGGGCCGCCAATTTCACGAAATGTAAATTGCAGTTTCCCAAAATGAATATTATACCTTCAAAAGGTGTAGTTAAAGGCTTAAATTGTTGGGAACAAAGGGAAAAATCGATAAATATGTACTTTACAATGCAAACTGAAAAATGCATTTAAAATTTAATGTTTCATTATTCTCTTCAAAGAAACAAGAACTTTATATTTTACTATTATCATAACATAATACAACTAAAAAATCATGATAATAAAAATAATTCTATGACAGATTCTATACTGTAAAAATCCATATTCGCACGGGTTATCATGAATAATGAGTTATATATTATATGAGTATGTAGGAGGACCAATAATGTGCTGAAATTAAAATCAATCATATCGTCCGCAGCAACAATGACGCAAGTGCAAAAATTTGGAAAATGCAACTAAGTACATAGACAGTAGACACAATCAAAAACAAACCCTTAAGACATGGAAACAAGAACTTAACCCCATCTTCACTCAGGACCGCGCCACAGGAGGTAGTTTTTCCAAAGTCAAAATAACAGTTACGAGAGTGGTGCAATGAATCTCTGGCCTCCAACCCCAATTAAGTCAATATCAGAAGACTTGTTTATAGTTTAGAATATTTTTCTACATAAACAATTACTACTTAAATAGTCTTTTAGACCAAATTTTCCGAGAACAGTCTCACTACAGTCCCTGAAGAGTACCAATGAAATAATACTTCATCAATGATTACGAAAAAATTGCCGAAACACTCACTTTCCAACACAATAAAAACAAAAGTATAAGTCAAATTTCTTCTAGATTCTAGGGAAATGTTCTAAACGATAAGCAACATGTTTTCCAGAATTGGCTTCATATGGCTTGAAGACGGGATACTTATCAGACCATTTTTCGTATTCTATACGTATTCGATTTTCCTGCTTAATAGTCAGTTTTGCACTTGTGTCCACTTGTCTCCAAACAATAAATATTGATTAATAGATCATAAAGCTTACATTTAACTTTATCTAATATGACTCTGTATGTAAATTAGATCCACGAATAACCAAATTTTTATCTAAAAATAATGGAATTTATTTAACTCGCAAAACTAATAACGAAACTGCAAATAAGGTGCTTTTATTGTATTTAAAACAATGAGTAAAATTAAAATTTATTTTAATAGTATAATCTATTCATATTTCATATGTAAAAATAACAATAGAAGTTAACAAAAAACTGATCTTTACTAAACAAAGATTCATTTTCTTAGGAGATTTGAGTTATCCATTGTCGAGGGATCTTATTATTTTATCCCTGACAAACAGTGG
>JXOV01004662.1:7841-26241 GCA_001014945.1 Clogmia albipunctata
AAAACAGCTTTGAACACAAGTCGGCGAAAATTGGTTTTTTAAAACCGTATAGACAAAATTACATACCGTCTTACAAGGGGTCCATATGTCGCTTTTGAAATAAAAAATTAATATGATTCTATTTCAAGAAAATTTTATTTTAAGACAAAATTAAATTCTTAAATGATACAATAAACACCAGGATAATATGCAAATTAGCGAAAAACTGCCAATGTGCTCAATTAAACTGAATGTAAATAAAATCTCGTTACGGTGGAAAAACTTCTGAGGGCTCTGACATCTAGACACACGGACTGAATGCGTTCAAATTTTTGGAGGTTAGTCAAAACCATTTGGGTGACATGATAGCTCAGTCAGATGCGAACTAGAAAGCCAAAATCCGAGAACACCTCCTATTCCATTTTGTCCATATTTTCACTATATATTATTTTATAATTTATTTCAAGTTAAAATGATAATGAGGCATAGTTTTGAAGTCTCTGGAGGTCGTTTTACCGAAAGCAGTACACTTTTCTGAAGTGATTTCACTAAACGATTTATCTTATTCGTAATTAAAAAATTGCCTCTATTCAGCACATTTAAAGCAACAGTACAAGTCCGATATTATTGTGATTTGTGAAGTAATTATCAGGGGCATATTCAAAAAGTTAACCGAGTCTTAACAAAATAGAATTCATCAGGCGTCAAGGCCGGAGATTCGTAAGAACTCTTGCCGTATTTTAAATAAATGCTAATTATTTTCGAGCTTATCACTGCTGTTATTCAGGACAGTCAATATTAACATACATTCCGTTTCATCCTTTTTTGACAATTGTCTGCGATAGATATTCTAATCAATATCTCGGAGTGTATCAATCTGATCTAAATAATTTTTGGTATAATGAAAAATGCTATCATTAGTCATCGTTTGTTCTATAACACAAAAGTCTAGGTATATTACAGTTATTAAAAAAAGCCTGACGAATCTTAGCCTGCGGAATTTCATCACCAGGAAAAGTGTTTTTTTCCTTTTACGTCTGGTTACCATTTAAATCCAATGCGGAAAAATAGATAGTTTTTGGTGATTTTTTTAAATTTGAAGTTTATGTTTCGTTTAACTTATATTTGATGATTTATCAAATGTTTTGTTATCACAAACTTGTTTGCTGTTGTTCATAAAAGAATCACAAATAAATTAGTATAATTAAAATTATTCGAAATAAGAAGTTATTGCAAAGGTAACCTCAATGAATTTGTTTACTCGTCAATTCAAGAAACATGTTAATTATTATTTAAATAACTTTTATGTTAATTATACCAAGTTTTTATATTAAATTAAATATAACTCACTCTCTAGTTACAGCGCAATGTCCTGCAGTGAGAATATATCGACGACTAATCACAGTGCCACCGCATGAGTATTCTATTGAACTGGCTGGTCCGTATCCGAGTCGAGCCATGTGAGGGAATTCCCTGGCTATGGCCAAAACGCCACCTACGATCAGAGGAACAGCCTTGAAGGCACATTGGGACTGTTTCTGAATGATTGGCTGTCCTCCCGGAATCAGAACCGGTCTCGTTACGTTCTCGTAAACATACTCTGAATATTCTTGACATTCTAAAAAAAATTATGGGAATTTTTCACGATATCAATTAATTAACCTTATTTGCAACACTTCATTTTACATTGGGATATCAAAATAATTGGAGCTATAAGTCTGTTTCAAAGGTTTTAACATTGCATTCGATTATGCAAAAATAGAATTAATATTGATCGATTCATTCAATCAATACGATTCAATATGAAAAAAAGAAAAAAATACGTATCTTTGGTATTTACTCGTAATAAGCACTTTAACTTTTGTAGTCAACCTTTGCAACAAACTGAGGTTATCACTCTTTATTCCCACACTAATAAATTTACTATAGAGAGTAAAACTTGTTATCTGTCCAATTTGCTTTAAGACTACAACTTGAATTTTACACGTATTATCACATAACAATCAATGCAAAACATACTCAACTCGCTGAGACGACCTTGAGTTCCTCTGGTTCTGACAGGAGGAGTAGGAAGACTAATAGGACTAGGAGTAGTTGGTGCGTTTGGATCGGGACAGCACACGGTAACTGGATTAGATCCTGGCTTGCAATCAAAGAATGGCTTCCTGGCTTTGAGATCTGAGAGCACTTGTCGGCATTGATAAATTAGTTTGCAAACTCCGGGCGTGTTTTGACCATAAGTACAGCCATCACCTGTCAAATCAGCATTATTATACATTCCAAAATTGAGGAATTCGTTTTTTTTACCAATTTCCAAACCACTAGCAATCGCAATAATTTGAAAAACTAAAAATATTGACACCACGAAACGCACAGCCATTTTCCGCCTCGAACTTGATTTCGCACAGGCACTCTATCAATTAAACACCAAAGTGTTATTCAATGCAGATGAGCTGTAAGGTCAATTTCAATTGCTTTGTGTTAGTGATATTTGTCGATAGAAATCAACGTAAAATGTTGTCTAGACAAGCATTTGAATAAGTGTTTGGTATTTATATTTTTATATGATACCATTTCGATTTTAATAATTATGAACCCTATCTAATACTATGGTTAAGACCTAAGAAAGTAAACAACAAAAATGGGGAATTTTTTTAAATTTATTTTAGTAAATTAATTAGTTTCTTATTGAAATGGTTTAGTAAAATGGGTCATAAACGGTCTATAAAATTAATACATAAATAAAATTATAAAAAGAAAACTTATCCGTTTCGAATTTTGCGCTTTTTGTTACATAACAATTTGTCACTACGTTTAGGCTTCCATCTGACCGTGCTTTGCTAAACTTCTACCAGTGAAGGGAAAATATATAATGCCCATGTACAACTTTTATATAAATATTTTCTCTATTTTTATTTAATTCGATTTATTTTTTTCAAAACTGCCTATGTTACGTAAAATGTTTTTCAAAATTTTATATACTCGTATAATCAAATCACATATTTACGTTTATTTTAACGAATTTGTCAATATCTCCGGAATTTCCCACAATTTAGAAAAGTTATTACCTAATTGGGTTTAAAAGTTCATTGAGTGTGAGCGTTTCTGTGTTAATTTATTGAGATTAGTTTAATTTCAATAAAGTTAAATAAAGTATAGACCACTTAAAATTGTTTCATTTACTTTAATAACTCTTTACATTTCAGTTATAAAAGTTTGTATTATATCTTATATTATAATCGTTATTTCCGATTTCATTATGTCTTTAACACAAAAAACAGCTTTTACAAAAAATATTTTTAAAAAAATAATAACAATAAGATTTATTATTTAAAAAAATGAATTATTTACAAAGTCCAAAAGGTGATATCGAATGACAGGGTAAAAATAAAGTCGAACACACCAATCCTAACTGAATGCCATCTAAACCACAACAAATCAGATGCATGATTCACGACACAAAGGCTACAAGGAAGAAAATGAAGAGATTGAATTAAGTAAGAATGTGCATGTTTCTTTTGGTCGTATTCAACCCCTTAAGAGGAAAGGTAAAAAATAATAATATTCCGCACTTTCTTCGTCTAAAATTCTTAACATGTGGTCGATTTCATTCATAGTCAGTCTTTTCATGTTCTGCTTTTCACCTCTTCCTCTCGAAATACATCAAAGTTTATGACTTAGTCTCGTCGAGATTTTTATGACTTTTTGATATTTTTCCGATCTTTAGGGTCGAGCGCTCGTGATGGGCAAAATTTGTCCCGTTGCAGACCACTGGTCCAAACATACTTACAGACAGTAACATTGAAAAGGACACTAGAAAGTATTCTTGGCTGTTGGCGAATAAATAAGAGAATAGATTAGATAGACAAAAATAATAAAAATTAAATAATCAAAAAAATGGCTGAGTTGGAAAATAGCTAATATGTGCTACAAGGGTGTAAAATGAACTGTTTTTAACGAGAGGAAGGGAGTGTTAGGAGCCGTTAGGCAAGTTTCTCATCGTTTTCGAGTTAAAAAACGGATTTTATACAAGAGCAGGACTTTTTTTTGCACTCAAAAATTCAAATGAAATTATCTTTAAAAAAATAGGCCGTTACAACGGTCTCTATTTCAACGATTCCTTTACCATTTTCAGAGCTTAAATTTTAAATTTACCGTTTTTTTTAATGACGCCAAAATTTTGGCATTAAAACAAATTTATTCGAAGATTTCTGATTTTTTTTTAATTTTCACTCAGTGCGAAAAATTGAAACATTACGAAATACAAATGCATAACGAAAGTAAAAAAAATATTAATAAGAAATAATTTACAAAGAGTCGGCAAGTTTTATAATTCACTAAAGTGATAGGTTTAAATATGAAACTATTAAAACCAGCAAGTCAAACGTTTATTTCCCCTCTCTCTTGTCGCTTGCCGTTTTATTCATAATTTCGTTCAAAACGAGTATTTTCATTACGTTTAACATATTGTTATTCGTTATAATATAAAAGTAATAATTTCTAACAAAACACTATTTGGCGTAACTATGGTTCCGGAAGGAAAATTGGTGTTATTTCCAACGCAACAAACAGTTTCCAATTTTCATTAAACATGGATGATTTGGAAATAAAAAGTGATTTGAGCTCTTCCGAAGAGAGTGAAGAAGGTATTCTATTTAAAATTATACATATTCTTTATAATCGTGTGAATATTTTAGGAAAACATGAAGAATTGGTGGTTGAAGAGGTAGTAGAAGGAATTCAGCGTCCTCAGTACCAATCCAGGGACTTGGAACAGCTTGTCTGTTTCGTTCGAGATATCACATTCCTTTTTGACCTGAACGACAACGACTGGAATAGTGAATGCGTAGCCGTAATTGAAAAATGGTTCCAAGAAATTCACCATCCAATTTTATTCATTTTCTTCGATGAAAACATACTTAGGGCTTCCTTGACTGTTCCTTTGGTCCCATTTTTCGATGCCACTTATTTTATACGCGATCCTAATGAGGTTTTTGAAGTCGATACTTTCCATGATCGAGTTCAGTTTGGCACCATTCAGGAGGATATTGATGGAACTTTGTTGACTTTACTGGAAACCATTTATGCTCCTTACTTTTTCTCGAAAACCGATTGGTCAGATCGTGTTAAATTTGTCATGCTCGAGAGTTTGGATAATTTTCTAACCACTGTAACGGATCTCTATTATAAAATGAGTGGACTGACTATTTTGCCAATCCCCTGTAGAGGGTTGAATGTCCCAATGGATGATGAGTTTACAATGAAAAGGTATGAAAAGGTTGTCATTTTCTGGATGGATCAGATCAGAACTTTTCTGGGAGATAATCAGCAGAGCTTAAAAACGGTTGACTCCCCTTCTGACGACTACGATTTTTGGGTTTATAGAGAAGAGGTCCTACACGGGTTAATAATCCAATTCGATCAGTTGGAGGTGCAGAAAATTCTACAGTGCTTGGAGTCAAAACAGTCGGTTTATGTGAAACAGTTCAATCAGTTATTTCAGGAATGTGTTCAAGAAGTGGTTAAAGCAAAAGACAATATCAAATTCTTGTCTTTATTGGTGAACCCTTGCAAGGATCTCGAGAGTTGTGAACTTCCCTCTAATATTCCTGCAATTTTACCAAATATAATCAAACTTATTTTAGTAATTTGGCGCAACTCCCAGTTCCTCTGTAATTCTGAACAAATAACAAGAATTTTCAGAGCTTTGAGCAATCAAATAATCATGTTTTGTCGATCGAAAATCAATCTCCAAAAGATCCTCACGGGTTTTCCAAAGGAAGGAATAGAAATATCTTCGATGAGCATTGACTGTTGTATTGCTTATAGAGAAATATACTATTGGATCAAACAAAAAGTGATCGATCAAATTGAATGGGATTTGGATGAAAAAGTAATTTTCAATCATGTTGAAACCTTTATAGAACGTCTTTACGACCTTATAACAATTTGTGAATCTATGGTAGTTTTTGGTCGTTATGATGAAACAAAGACAATCCCCAGTCCCTGTTTTGGAGGCACTCAAGGAAAGGTGTTTCGAAGTACTTGTATTGGAATGGAAAAGATGTTTAACGATGGCCTGGATGTAATCAAGGAGAACAAAACTCGAATCTTAAACGTATTGGACGAAAAGTGGAAAGATGTCATCTGCGAATTTAAAGATCTTTTAAAAGATCTAGATGAAGTTTTTCAGAATTTACTACGAAATGTAAATTTAAATATCAGAAATGTAGATGACGCTTTAGACGTCCTCTGCACTTTGATCAACTTTTCCAACAGAACATCCTTAGCCCAGAGCTATACAGATCAGGTACAAGAGTGCTATAATATGCTCATAAAGGAGATTCATGCAACGAACACATTTATTCTTGATCATAAAACTAAAAACAATAAATTTTCATTTTGTGAAAAATACTCTGGGCAGGTTTTGTTACTGAAGATCAATTTAAACCGATTGGTAAGGATGAAGTCAGTCATTCAAAGTGCCTACTGGATGTCAATGGATTTACCAGTAGAAATTGTTGATAACATGGATATATTTGAACAAAACCTAAAATCAGAGATCGATTCTTTGTTTGACATTTGGCAAACCAAAATTAAAGAAAACATGATCACTTGTCTACAACGATCATTAATGCAGAGAAGTATTTCTCATCCAGGACTCTTGGAGTGTAACATCGATCGCAATTTAGTGATCCTTTTCCAAGAAGCTAATTTATTTCGTAACTTGGGATTCGTGATTCCAATTCACATTGCTCAATTGTATCAGAAGTGCAGTGCGATCAATTTTATGTTTGAAAGTGTAGTTACGATCGCGATCGATTACAACAAAATTGTAATGGCGTTGTCTGATAAGGAACGCCTTTTGTTCAGACCTATGATCAAAATGTGTGACAAAAAGATCACTAAAGGCATTTACAAATTGAATTGGGCCGGAGAACTTACTGACAATTACATCTCTGAATGTTTGACGTTGACTATCCAAATTCAGGAGTTTATGAATGTGTATAAATTTGCAAATCAACATATTGTGGAAATTTGTGAAGCGATCTGCACTCAATCCATTCTGGATCTTGCCACTAAAGACATTTTGGAATTGGATTTAATCAAAGAGAATTTGGATGAGTTTAAATTGAAATCCTGTGAAAAGATTACAAATCTGTACAAGAAGATCTTAGAGGAGATCATTGTGGTCAATGAAGGATTTCTAGCCCATCGCGAAGATGGTCAGTTAGATGAAGAATGGTGCGAATATGTAAAGAAAATTGACGAACTTCTCGAAAGAGCCTTCTGCCAGTGTGGTCAACAAAGTCTGAAAAATATACTTACTAAATTAAAGGGAAACGGTTCAATTGGACCAGCTCCATTTCTGCAGATCTTCATAGATTTGGAAACTCAGAAACTAACCTTCAAACCGAGAATTCAAACACTCTCTTCGTTTTTTGCACAAATTTTCAGCGACTTAATTGCTGTATTTAAATTCTTCAAACGGCTTCGAATTCATTTGCGGATTTCTACTAAAACCAGAGGAAATTTAGAGACGTTCTACGAAGTGGTCAAGAATGACATTAAGTGTCGAGAATATCATCGTGAAATTTTAAAAGGTAACTGACTCAATTTGAATAATTATTTTATAATTATGAATAGTTTTTGTTGTACTCGTATATTATTTGAATTAACTTTATTTATTAGAAATAAATGCTACGGAAACCGAACTTAATAGTTATTTGAAATGCTGGGAGCCGTTCCGATCTCAATGGACTATTGAAAAGGAAGTTTTCATGGAGAATTTTAACAGAACTGAACCAAATCCAGAAATGTTCCATGAAATCTTTTCAAAGTACACAGAAATAGCCAACCAAGTCTCAGTTCAAGAGACTTCCCTTACAATTCGATTCCTGTCCTTAAACGCAAGCAATTTAAAGATGGCTGTCATTAAACACATTGACGACTGGCAAAACTTGGCCAAGGATCTGTTAACTAACAGATCCATAACCAAAATTGAACGGATCTATGAATACATCCGAGAAATGGCTGACGGGATCAATATTCAACCCACTGACGCTGAGTCAATGCGAAAATTATTAGCAACACATGAGAGTATTGTAACTAATATGCCCACAATGAAGACAAGATTCAAAGAGGTTCGAAACCATTTCCGAACTATGGGTAAATATTATTTTTGTTATTTTATATAACTTGTGCGAAATAATAGAATTTCTTTTAGATGCGAATAACGTTGAAATACAGCAACAATACCAAAAGATGTTAAAGAATATGGATGGTGAATGGCAGACCTTCCTAGAAAACTTCAAAGATGCTGCCGAAATATTGCAAACTTCTAAAGATCAGTTTGGATAATAGGAATAGTTCGGATTTTTTATTTTTCAAAAAATTCTTGTGTGTGAAAAGTATTTGGTAACTGGATCTTCGAAATTAGTTTATGAAGTTAATCAATCAAAACTACTTCATAATCAAATACAATTGTAACCTTCTTAACTCGTTCATGATTGCATTTTGGAAAAACCCGAACAGATCTTCAAAAACGATCCCCACTATGAAATTATACATACAACTAAGCACAGAAAGATTTTGAATCTTATTTTACATTTTGGAAATAAAGCTTTGTGTCGTACTAATGTCGTCACTTATCAACTTGGAAATACCCGGCTTTTTATTAATTAACATCGCGACATCGCTCTTGACTACGAAACAACTTCTAATAACAAAGATTTCAGTTGATAATCTTATTTAAACATGAATATTAGATTAAATTAAATCTACTAATTAATCTGTTTTTGACATTGTACATCTATATCGTATGTATTAAATTTATAATCAATGACTTGTTTTGTCCAATAATAATAGTTCATAAATTGACACGTTGTTTTTTATATAAAATACTTAAGATAGAAACAAAATAACTTAAATTTTTAATATAAGATTGAAAAATATATTCACTGTCGAAAAGGAAAAATAAATTATAATTTGGTTTATTAAATGTCTACAGTTTTTTAATATTGTGTTTAACTTTATAAAACCTTATAATTAAATAAAATTAATCATAATTAAACAAGAGTGTTCAATTATGTGTCTTTTCATACAGTTCGCATATTTATTTGCTATTTTTTTTTTGAAAATATAAGGTTAAGATTAATAATACATCCCAGTGCTAAATTAAGGTATGAATACACACAATTAAAGAAAGTAGATGTCAACCGAATGGAATTTTCGGTTTTAATTTTCGAAATATCACTGACATAGAGCATCAAAACTATATTAATAATATTCACATGGCCTTCAGAAATTTATTGGCAAAATAAGAGAACATACTAATATTGATTTTACTAAGATTTAAAATTATAATTTTTGTTAATACTCAAAATTAGAACTTTGTACAAATAGTTCTAATTTTGAGTATTAACACAATTTGTATTGAATAATGTATAACTAAGCTTTGAGTAATTATGAAGGAATTTATTGAGGAAGCATTGGCTATTAAAATGTAATCAATTTTTAATAGAATTATATACATCATATTACTTTTGAATCGTATACCTTACATACGTATACATATTGTACACAACTGTAGTTTTTCCAATTTTTCATTAGACAAATTATAACCGTCTATGAAATTACTCAAAAATATCAGCAGAAATAACACAAGTATAAATCATTTTTTAGTGCCGGAATGACTCGGAATCAGTCCAATTCCAAAATGATGTACGGACGATTTGTAGAAAATTTGACAATCTTTATTATAATACGGGTTGTCTTAAATATGACGAGCTGTTTGTTAGCTAAGGAGCATAATAGCTTAAAACTCCGCTATGTCGAAAAATTATTATTCGCAACTTGGTAATAAAGATTATATGTCTTATTGTTTTCATATTATCATCCACAACGCAAAATAAGCCCAGTTTCCGTTAGTCATCATTAATTTATTTTTATTCGAAAATTTGTATAAAACAGGATTTTTAGTTTTTCAATGTGAGCTACTGGCGGTATGCTTTGACATCGTGACTCAAATATTCGAAATTCTGGATATATTTCGGATTGTCTAAGTATCACCATCAATATCAATGTTTAAATTATTTTCCATAGTGGAGGGAGGGGTGGAGTTATAATGCTAACCCATTGGAATTTTTCAGTCTTCCGTTTTTGCGCATTTTTGAAAAAATTATTCAAGTATTTGCAAATCTGACATTCAGTTGTAAAACGTATATTTTGAAGTTCAGAAGACATCAGGGATAAACTATTGCGCCTATAACTTTAATTTCTCGTGTATTTTTGTTTCTTGAACTAAAATATAATCGAAAAACAATATTTTTTTAAAGAAATAAAATTAAGGAAAATCAAAGTGTCTTAATACTTTTCCATAATAGTGTATTTCGTCACTATAAACTGTCTTATTTGCTATTACTCGGGTTTTACCGCAAACAATCTGGAAAAATTATTTTTCCGCAACGTTGCCTAACTATAAAATAGCATACAATCTTGACCTCAGTCAGTGCTAAGTCTTGTTGGTTATCGCAATGGTGTTAATATTTACATTTAAATTTCTTCTTTTGGCGGTCGTTATTGATTTATCAATTTGTGAAAATTCAAAAGAAGAAACAAGATCATTATCTGATCAAAGTGAGTTTAAAATTTGACGAATTTGAAGATATTATAATTGTTTAATTCCAGAATGTATCGAGTACTCGAATTACGTTTATGAAAATGTAACCCGGCCCGTCTTTAGCACTAATGGCCCAATAACCACAAAAATCGACAAGTGTTTTAAGTCGCAGTCGTTAATTTTAGATCCCAAAGTTTATCCCAGTCAATTTCCTCATTTAGCTAGAATAGGATATAGAGATTTAAATGAAATAGATTGGCTTTGTAGCGGAACTTTAATCAGTCGTCGATTTATACTGACCGCTGCCCATTGTACTCAATCTCCCCGTTATCCAAAAGGACCATCTTTCGTGAAACTGGGAGACATGGATCTTGAAAACAATGAAAATGTTCAAACTATCCAAGTAGAGGAAGTTATAGTTCACCCGAACTATACAAGATTCCAAAACGACATTGCTTTACTGAAACTAGCTTATAGAGTTCAGTTAGTTCCTTCTATAAGACCAGCCTGTTTGAATAGAGATCCAAATCTCCAAATACAAAGTGCTACTTTAATCAGTTGGACTCAAGATTTATATGGACATTCAAACGCGATGACGAAAACTTTAATGAACATAACGGATTTTGAAAGATGTTCTATGAGATATGAAACCCATTCCCGGTCAAAAATATCAAATTACCAGCATTTATGTGCGCAAAGTGTTGATCATATGAAGGATATTTGCGAATCCAACGGAACAGGAGGTCCTCTTCAAATCTCCCACGATATCTACTGTATGCACAAAGTCATCGGATTAAAAACCACTGGATCACATTGTGCAGCAGCAAACTATCCAGAAGTGTTTATGAAAGTAGCAAACTATGCAGATTGGATTGAAGGGATTGCATTTTCTGATGAATAAATTAATCAGTTTGTCATTGTCATCTGTAGATTATATAAAAGCAAAATTTCAAACTGATTATGATTCTAATAAAATATAATTGAATAATAAACATGAGTGATATTTAACTAAATATGTTTTTGTAACTTTATAACATTAAAATAAAATTATTTTTTTTGTATAGAGAATCTGGACAAGTCATGGGTAGTCTTCACTGAAACTTGGTTCGAGTTCCTTTGTTCTCTTGTTTGTTAAAACCCAAAACAGGTTTTTGCAAATAATGGCATTTCCGATATGATAAATATATCAAACTGCATGTCTTTGGAAAGAGGAAATTATTCTGAATTGAATGACATTTTAAAAATTCTTTTAAAGTTATAATTAACGCTGTTATTTAGGTCTAAAGCCCAGTTAAATAAACCAATAGCTTGGTCAGGATACGTATTGAAAGTGAAAGAAACTGGTATGTTCAACGCCTCTATAACCCTTAAGTGCACACAATTTACTTTCCAAAGACATGCAATTTGATATATTTATCATATCGGAAATGCCATTATTCGCAAAAACCTGTTTTGGGTTTTAGCAAACAAGAGAACAAAGAAACTCGAACCAAGTTTCAGTCAAGACTATCCATCAGAGTTGAGCTCTGAAGCTATGCTCCTCCATCTGTCAATATTGTGGCATCAGGTGACGGTTCAGAATAAGAGATATTTCCGAATCTACTGAGATGGTTTTACCCATTGTTTTGACGAATCAGAAGTTTTGTTGTCAACTGTGTGCAATTGTGCTGATATGCTGAATAAGATTTTGACAGATAACCTCGTTTTAAAAGATTACCTCCTTCTGATTTCTAATGACAGTCCGACTCCTTGTTCAAGATCGGGACTAAGGACCTACTGTAAACCCATAAACCCATTGTTTATTTAAAATTCTTTAAGATCATACTTTCAGTTAGAAGTTTTGTCCTTTCAGACCGAGAAGAGGCAAACAATTATTACTATGTGTTTGTAAATGAATATGAAAGATCGTAATAATATATTATTTAACACAATAAATGATATGGTATGATAAGATCATTGTTACGATGAACGATAGCGTTAACAATAAATCCAAAATAATAAAATTAAATTAGCTATAATACAAATATCATTTGTACAATTTGATAAAGATAAGAATTTAAATATTAATATACTCCTTGAGTAAACAAGTAATAAGAAATTTGATACATTTTGTAAAAATTCGGAAAAAATCATTATCAAAATATCAGTTTATTTTCATAAAGAATAATATGTGTACTGGACTATAACTCCTAGTGGTAAGAGTCTTTTCCATAAACTTACCTTTTAAACAAAAATAGTCAATTATTCCTTTATTTTATTGACTTTCGTTTTTTTAGAATCAATCGACTAATGGGACTCCAATTACAGTGATTTCAAAAATTTCTTCAAAATATATTAGTATACACTCTTCTTATTAAAATAAAATTCAAACAAACACATAAATAAAATAAATTTATAAAATTAGTTATCTTTATTGTTTAGATTATAATAATTTGTCAGATTATTAGCACAAATACGAGTAAATTAGCCTACCCGTGAGAAAAGGCTATCGACTCAATCCAGTCTACATAATTTGAGACTCTGGTGTAGACTCCTGGCGTACCCACATTTCCACAGCCTTTGCCAAAGGACGTGATTCCAATAATTTTATACATACAATGAATACCAGTGTAGAAGACCTGAAGAGGGCCACCAGAGTCACCTGTGCAAGTGTCCTTTTCTCCTTCTCTTGAACCGGCACAGATCTGTTGATCAGAAGTAAGACCACTGGGTAGTTTTCGATTTGCAGGGAACTTTTGAGAGCATTCGTCGAAAGAAAAGAAGCTAAGAGTGACCTTCAAAAGAGGCTTACTTTCCTCTCCAAACCACTCCACTTGACCCCATCCCGTAGCTATGGCCTTGCTTTCACGATAAGCAGTTTGAGTATTTATACAGGCTGGTCTCACATAGCTGTTGAGATCCATGTTCTGAGACAATCTTAGCAGAGCTATGTCATTGTACTGATAATTGGCAGAGTAGCTGGGGTGAGGAATGACTTCAGAAATAGGAATTGTTTGGGGTCTGGCGTCATCTATTTCATCATCCCAAACAAGATCTCCTACCCGGACGTATGTCGGGTTTCCTCTATAAAGAGAATCAGTTAATTTAATGAAATATTGCATTTATCTAGAGGTACAAAAAATATGCTTAGTTTTAGAATTGTAAATTTAAAAAAAAATTACTACAAAATATGTTGTATTTTATAAAAACCTAATTTATAATTGTAAAAATTTTAAAACTTATGCAATAATTTTAATATAAAAATTTTGAAAAATACTTACTCCCTAGTAAGGACGCAATGGCCCGCTGTGAGGATATATCTTTGACTGATAACCGTTCCTCCGCATTTCCATTCGATTGTATTCAATGGACCGTAACCCAGGCGAGCCATATGTGGAAACTCTCTTGGCTCCGCTCTCTGTCCACCCACAATCAACGGAATTACTTTCACAGCGCATTGATCCTCCCTTTGAATGATGGGCTGCCCACCAGGGATTAAAACAGGACGAGTCTTATTTACGTAAACGTACTCAGCGTATTCGTAGCATTCTACAAAATTAAAAAAAATATTTATAATAAATAAAAACCCTATTAAATTAATAAAATTATCTTAGAAGTTGTGTGTTAATTATTACCAATAAACTCTTATGAAGCTAAATGGGATTTCCAGAAAAATATTTTAAAAAAAAGTAGTTAAGTCAGTAATGTTGGGTTTAGAATTATTTGCTTGATTAATTTCATTTTTCCATAAAATACGTGTACCTTTTATAAAGTTTCTCGGTTTTCATTAACTGACTATAATACATAGTTTATAAAGCGATTAACATTTCAAATGCAGTAACAGAAAAGTTTACTGAAATCGCTGTGAAAATTAAATCTAACATACGAGTAAAATAATTATTTATACTACTAAGTCGATCAAATAAGGCAATACTGAACCCTAGAGTGCTTTAAAGCCGCAAGTATGCTGAGTGCTTCCAAGAAGACCCGTGTGTTTAATAATGCTTACCGAGCATGTTTATTACATAACTGTAAGCACTTTAAATTTAAAAATCTATTAAAAAAATCATCGGTGTATGTAATTTTCAAACATACACCAGGTTTAATTTATTTTTATTACAAAAAAGTTGATATCACGTTATTAATATTTTATCTGTCCATTTTTTTCATCTCGATTAATATAATGTAGCCTCGGTAACAGATATTCATCAAATTGTTATAGAAGTCAGTTTCGTTGCAAATTGTTTGCTGTTCTAAAGATGATTTAGTGTGCGAATCTCTCAATTAAACAAATACAGTGCAAAAAATAGAAACTACACAAAAACAAAAGATTAAATTTCCTACTTGCAATTAAGACACAAAAAAATTTAAAAATAAATCAAGTTTTATTAGAATTCTATTTTATTTGTTTAAAAATAAAAAATAAATTGTACAACTTAATCATAACTAAACACTCGGGCCTTCTATAAAATACTCGCATTGCTCGTGATTCCCAAAAATTTAGTATTGAAAAAAGGCTCATCTTTTCAACCTTGTTGTGTAAATAAATATAATCTTATTTGTTTTTATAGTCAATTTATAAATTTATGGATGATTTGATGACACTTAATACGGTTTTGCTAAAAACCTTGACGAAAACCAGAAATTACAATTTAATTAGCAATTAAAAATCTTATTTTAGTTAAAATTTAATTCAATTTGCATAGTTCATTAATTTTATAAACAAAACAATAATCAGTACAGAAAAAGTTAAGAGAAACGAAAAAGATATTTCTTACTTCTATCAGCCAATCTCAGGGTTGAAACGTCTACTCTGTTTGCTGGGGTTGGTGGAGCAGGAGTGTTGACCACATCTGAAGGACAGCACACCACTTGAATAATGCTACCGGTTTTGCACAGTACTGGCTGTCTACCAGCTTTTAAATCCGAAATTGCTCGGGCACATTCATAGATCAATTTGCACGTTCCGGACACACTTGAAGAATAACTGCATGGATCACCTTGTTAATTAACAAACAAACACTTTCAGAGCTTATGTTGTTAATAATCTAATGAAAAACTATATTACCTGGCTCTAAACACTGACTTACACTACTTATAGCTAAAACACACAGAATCACTTTAAAAACTGTCGAAACTATGGCCATTTTTGGCTCGATCTTTGTTTTCTGGCCCAAAGTTGACAATTAAAAGATGATCAACGCTGCTGTTTGAAATTTTTGACAAGAGTAAACATCTCTTCGAGAGTATTGGTGTTAATCATCTGTGGTTCTCAACAGGTTTAATTGCGATGAGTAAACGACAACGATCAGATCGAGAACCACAGCAATACTCTACCGGTTTTTTTATTCACACACTTTGATAACAAGAAGAATCTTTTTTGTATCGTAAACTGTATAGAAGTGTTTGGTTGCAACACAATTTTAAATTCCCAGTCAATGATTGTTGAAGTGTTCGTGAAGGTCATTGATTAGGCGCCAGGTCAGTTTTTCGACTACATTAAGTGTTATGAGCTGTTGATAATAATTAATTGTAAACGCTTAAAACGCTTTGGGGATTTCTAAGTCTTTATTGTTTAGTCTCTGTTTGAAGGTTTGCAAATACAAAACCAAACAAAAAACTCAAGTGAGTGAGTGTTTTCATCTCAATTATTATTTTTGATGAAATTGCACAAGTCTGCGTGGCGCCTTTGTATATTTTTAGTTTTATTATTAAAACATTCATCGACCTCTTTCTATGAGTTGATATTTAAAATTGAATTAATTTAAATTAATACTGTGACGTTGTACTTTGATATTTATCAAATCATTTCATATTTAGAATGTCTTATATGAATTTTATGTACAAAATTTCAAGTCAAAGAACCCGTTAATAAAAGATGTGAGCATAAGGAACTTATTTTACCGGTATTATTTATTGTATATCGCATAAAAATCCATACAATTACAGCAATATGTCAAGGCAAAATAAAAATTGAAAGGAGATAGTCTTCATCCAAACTAGAACCATGTTCCCGTCCTCATTATTACGTCTCTATCCCCATGTCCACTAGTGACTGATCTCCCTCCATCAGACAGGGTAGTTAAATGGCCATACGATTTGAGATTGTTTTTATGTCCATTTCGCATATTGACACAGTTTCAGCACTTCTGGACGAATTCAGAAACAAGTACTCTTCTATTTAGGTCCAAATTCTCATAAGTATTGATTTAGAATTGATTTTATTTCAGATAAATAATTTTGATAGGCGACTTTTCCCTGGCCTTAAATTTTTGTATTGAATTATAGAAGAATTTTGTATCTGTACAAAATATAAAATTACAGCTTCTTTTGGCACTTGATAATTATTAGCAACACTAGAATGAATTAGTATAAATACCGTCCACAGAACGAGACTGATGTTTTAAATTTATTATATTAAATTAATTATGATCTATCAACGAAAAATTTGTAATATGTTTTCGAACAAGAAAATCTGATATATTTTCAATAATACGCAAGTTCCACTTTTCAATTTCTGTAAGGAGCATGGGGGGCACCTAGACCTGTTGAAAAGGGACCCAGACAATCCTATCCGCCCAGGGATCGAACCCTTGACTCAGAAGATTCAGCCGGATGCATTACCACATCGGCTACAAAGCGTGTGTTATGTGTAGATTAAATAGTCGTAATTCATAGAGAATATGTTATATGAATTTTATAAATATTAACATTTATTTTTGAACCATCAGTAAAACCACCAGTTAATAAAGTTGGAGAACATACGCTGTTCTTTAAAACTAACAGAATTTTGGTAATAAAATTATGTTGGGTCTCTTAGTCGATACAAGCCATAATATAATCGTTAAGAACAAACTTGAAATTAATTATGAAATATAAATGAATATAATCAAAATTAGTACTATAGTATTAGTATTATTATAGTACAGCTTAAAGTGATTTGTATTACTTTTTTTGTTTAAATTTCATATGTATGCAAAGAAAATTGTGATACTTTTAATAATCGTTCTCTATCACTAATAGCATGTTGTTATACTTGTGGGTTTCACCTTTAAACAAATAGTTGGTGGTGAAATAACAATGTCAATTATTTATAAAAGATTGTCTTCTTGTATAACCATCAACACTATAAAATTTAAGAAAAAATACCCGTTGTAAACTTAAGTGAGGCCCTGGTGGGATTTTTGTTATTAAAATTATCATCAATTGTATTTAATATTTGAAAAACTATTGATATTTTAAAAAAATAGGAATTATCATATCGACATCATATCATATCGCATTAAGATAGGGCGAGCAATTGTGATAGGGAGGAGAGCTAGGGCGATATACGAGGAGGGCGTATGACTGTCTATTATACATTCGATGATATGTTATTGTTCATGTTTTTATATACAGTTACTCCTGAAAGTATTCGACCCTGAATGCAGTCGAATTTTAAAAGTCTGTCTCGCACTTGATATTTATCCGATATCATTCATTTATGATATCATTCGATAGACAATTTATTGAAATTTAATAAACAAAAAAGATGTCTTTTATTATCCTTTATACAACTATTGTAAATGACAATTTTAGTTTAGGGGGCGCTCGAATTACGTTAGAAAAGTATTCGACCTTTTTGTATTGAATGCTTGATTTTTATAATTTAGTCATTTTTCGTACGTTTTATGAATTTAACCAGTTTGAGTTATCATTTTTGTTATGTTTAATTAGTTTGCAATGGATTTTTCATTAAATTAATTAATAGAATTGAGGAAATATGAAAAATATACACTCGAACGAAGAATTTGAACAAACACCTAATTTTTGGCCAAAATA
>JXOV01004663.1:0-26293 GCA_001014945.1 Clogmia albipunctata
CAATACAATGTTGAAAATAACTATTACTTTTTTTCAACACTTTGTTTTTCTAACTATTTTTTACAGGAGCTATAATCTATATTAACTTTAAAGTTTAAATGATTTTAAAGAAATTACTTAAAGTAGTCTTAAAATAACCATTTTTTCATAAGCAATCGATATTGCGAAAGTTTTATTGGCAAATTATTCAATCCTGTCAGGCTGCCAACAATTCATAAATTTCAACATTTTTTTTTCTTTGGGTGGTTCCATGTGGCTGGAAACGGTGGCATTTCTAGGTGGTGGATAAGTGCTATGATACTCATGGTGGCGGGAATGGGAACGTAAGCCATCAAACCAGCCATAAAGTTTAACTATACGGGGGACGCATTCCTCGTTCTCAGTTAATCAATTTCGCCCTCCCTGGTACTTACAACAGCCATATACTCGTACACACACAGTTTAATAAAAGAGTAGTAGTTCAAGAAACTGCAAATGCACTCAAAATCTGCAATTGTCGCACTGGCAATGAGACGGGCGAAGTGAATTAAATTTCTTAACTTGATACTTTCAGATCCGCCTTCCTCCTACAGAGAGAGATCCTTCCTCCCATAAACCTCTCGCTCCCCAAGTTCGACACAATGTCACACTCTGGCAAATTGGTTTTCGAAAATTTGCAATAAATGTGAATGTTTAATGGAGTTTGTATTCGGTTGTGGTTATTTAACTTTGTCAAGTCGATGCCAATGCTGTGCTCTGCGATGGTATTAGAGTGTTTGCATTTATCGACTCCAACGACGACGACGAAGGACTTTTATGTGTCCTCCATTGAATATTCACTCCAATACCCCGCTTTTGGATTGATATTGGGTGGTGGTTAAAGGGCGAGGGTGGTCTATTGCAATTACATTCAATGCAATTTCCTTGATTTGATTAGAATTTTATTATTGAGTCCTTTTAATAGCAAAAGTAGAACCACATTCATGGCTCTTCAAATTGACATGGCTTCGGTTGGCTAAAATCAAATTTCCGCTACTTTGTCACAAAATCCTAATCAATGCATTTTAAAGTCGATAATAGGGTAGGGGCATTACGAGTATAAATCATGAAGTAGCTTAAAGTGCATTTTGCCCAGCTATGTTAAAGGTTATGTCTAAGTTTTGAATACTCTATAGTTATTAACTTACTTTTAATTGAAATTATTATGATAAAATTCTTTATAAAAATTATAACCAAATAAATAATTTAAATTGAACTAAATTATTTTATAGACATAAGCTGTTAATACTAGGGAAACTGGAAACCCGTCGAAGGAATAGAATTTCAATATGCAGGGAATGGGTAAAATTACCAGGCCTAAAGCACTCGAAAGTAATAATGGGAGGTTACATCCCTAGAAGAACTTCGGATCTTATACTCCTTAATAGAGACAAAGTCAGAGTTGTCACAGGTTTCTTGACAGGGCACTGTAGACTTGGCAAGCACCTGCGACAGCTAGGAATTGCTGAAGAAAGAGTATGCAGGTTGTGTGGAGATGGAGCGAAAACCCCTATCCATCTCCTACTAGACTGCGTTGCAATAATTCCGCAAAGGTGGAAACATCAAAAAGCAATAAGCCCAACTGTGTCGCAACTCCAAACTCTAAAGTTAGACCAAGTATTGGATTTCCTACAAGGACTAAAACTTATGGGCACACTTTAAGGCAGAGATATGTGGGAGCACAATAGATCTTCATGCCAAAATGCGGGATCACCTCATTAGAATAAATAAATAATACTACGAAAGCATAAAAAATTTTAGTAATTATAGTACTGTTCAATTTGCAATGACTTTCTATTAAGAACATGTGGCAGTGCACACCAACATTATACAAACAAAACAACCTAAACTGCCCTCGTGAGTGGTGCCGCATGGCAGGTCGATGGCATATGTATCCTGTCCACCTCCTTTAGCATAAAAGTAAAGCTTATTTGAGAACTGGGGTTGGGCGGCTATCATTACCCCAAGAAATTACGATGGTCCAACGGATTGACTGGATCCGGTTACCTACCGGTTTAAGTGCTATTAGTTGACTAATTATTCACTGAAAACAAATAGTCAATGAAAAGTCAAAACCCGCTGGTCAAATTGAAAGGAAAAATAATCAAAGCATACGAAAAGAAACTAGTATTATAAAGTAAGATTAAAGTAATAATTTATATTTATTTCACAAAAATCTCAAACATTTAATAAAACTTATTAGAAATATTGAAAATTTCAGCATACAATTTAACTGTAATATGCTTTATTAGTCATTGACAATATGAAAGTACAACGAAGGAATTTATTTCAAGCAAAACGTTTTATAGTTTGAAAATTTGTTAGAAACGTTTCTATAAATTTGTCCATAAATTGCCCAAAAGGACATCAAAGGCCGGAAGCAGGCTTGAAATGGCCATTTAGAATGCTCTCTGTTTTCTGGCTAATAATCATCGTTCCCCCTGTCTTAAAGTAATTGGGGGACTATTTATTGAAGTAGCTTATGTTTTTTCGAGTAAAATTGTTGTTTGGCGATAGAAACGACAAATATTTGAGTGGTGGTAATAATAAGAATGTTGCCAAGACGAAAATTGAGTCTGTGAGAATTTAACATTAAAGAAGCGAATAGAAATTGAATGGAAGGGCGAAGAAAATAACTGCTCCACACTGTCTTGAACAAAAGGGATAACTAAGGGAGCCGGGGTATATGTCTGTGGACCATATTTTCTATTTAATTTATATAAATAAATAGGGTTGTACGTTGTGAGTTTATTTATGGAATTTTAAATGAATAACATAAAGAGATAAGAATTATCACAATATAACAAAGTGTAAAAAGGGGGAGAATCGAGAGCTCAAGGGGGAAATCATCGCAAATATTTCCTTTGCAATCTTTTCGGTGTCTTGAGCACTCGGTGTTTTTGAGAGGAGACACAGAGACGGAGTGACGACACAAAGATGATAAAGACAAGCCAAGTTACGACCGTAAACAAGGTTTTAAGAGGCCGTTATCGTGCTGCTTGATTGAATAAAATTGCAATAATGAAACGGGTGTTTTATTGCAAATATACACAGGCCATTGATGACAGGTTATGATTGGCTACTTTATCTTAGCAACAGAAAAATGCAATTATTTTTAATCTATCACATTCTTGATTAATAATTCTCATATTTCATTATTCAATATCCTTTTCGATTTATCCTCCTCCATTCCTCTGTTTTTCTTTTTCTTAACCCCCTAAACCTAATTCCAAGGGGCAGTCCCATTAAACTAGAACTGATGATGGTCGTGTTAAGTGTGGACAAAAAATTGCTTCGGAAATTAATAAGGAATAACAACTTCCAACTTGTCGAAAACATAAATATACGGTAACGAATTGTAGACGGAAACTTTTACGGGTTTCCTCAGTCCACAGTCCACACAGAGAGTAAAGTATGTGTGGCTTTAACTCGTACTACTTGAAGCTATGCTGTCGTCGGCGTCGTCGTCGTTGTTGTCCTTTTCCACCAATATTTGCCAAACGGAAAGTTATTTCAATTTTCCCGAAATTTCAATGGTACTTCATTAATGAAACATGAGCACTGAAGCCAAGCGAAATCCACTCTCCTTATATCCTATATCCCACTCCAAGTTTGCCATCTTGTTCAATTTAGACAGGAATTCGCAAACATTGAAAATTGTACTTCCAGTCTCAAGGACACCCGGTTCTCTGTAAGCTATTTTCAAATAAAACTCTAATAAACATCTGTAGAGACGAGATAAAATTAGATTTTAATTATAGATGTTTTCAAGAATGTTATTGTCTGGATCATATGGAAATTTCGGACGTTGTGGGTTATATTCAAGAAAATCCAAACAACATTGTTAATATTTACATTTTTGTCTTCTAAATCTAAATTAATATAATAATATTTTTGAAAAATATTTGTTTACTTCCAAATGAATTGATTTTAAATTAAATGTTATTTAAAAATTACTTCTATGTTATTTAAAAATGTCAAAAGCAATTAAAATTATTTAAAGACAGTTTTAACTCAATGTAGGAGCTGATGACAATAAATTTAATTTTAATGTGGAAAATAAATGCAGAAAACCGATAAAATTATGAAAACAATCTGAACAAAATCATAAGGCACTTATATTTAAAATCATAATTTCATCACAAACAGTAACTTTTAAAATTTAAAAGAATAAGATATAAATATATATCATATATTCTAAATACTCCCATTTAAAATGTCCTTTAAAATGTTGATGATGAGCATTTGTTTGAGAAAATGACGTACATTAAAAAATATCATTGATCGTTTAAACTACTAAAGTATTATTTACATTTTAGAATGGAAAACAGCAAATATTAGAAAATATTGCTGATTATATCACTTACGGCAAATATAATAAAAAGAAGTGGTCAAATACATTTTAGTGTATTTTAATTTTAGATAAAGTATTTTTAGAGTATTTTCACATTTATAAAAAACAAAATGTTATATTTAGAAAAGTTTCTATATTTTATTAAAGCACAATTTTACGAAAATCTTTATTTTTCGTTATTAATATGGATTAGTATATATTCCTAGTATTAGACCACAAAAAATTATTTATATAACATTTTAAAATAACGAGCTATAATTAAACACGGGTAAAATTTTATGAAAATGAACGAAATAAGTTATCAAACAGATACGAGTATTTAATAATGTGTTTTTCCAACCAGTTTGTTACAAAATTTTGTAAAATTCGCATATTTGTTTGCTGTTTAGCTCAAAATTATAAAGAAAATAAAAAAGGTATCCCGATACTAAATTAAGGCCAAAACTCTAAAGACACGCAATTTAAGAAAGCAAATGTCAAACGACTAGAAGTTTTCTTTAATTTTTTTTAACTATCACCATCATGCACATTATTACTGATATATCCAGCACCTACATTTAGAAACTGGAATCAGCATTTAAGGAAAACTTTACTTTTTATCATTTATTGGGGAAAATTTCAAATTGATTCATTAATCAAAGATTCACAAGAAAAATGACAAAATATAATTTCTTTCCTTTCAAGCTATTTAAAATTATATTTTGGACTTGTTAAATTTTAGGTCTAAGTTCTATGTTTGTGTATTTGTTTTTGACTGTGGATACAATAATTAAACAGTGTGTATTTATATGGAATTTTTTAGAGAAAACATTGGCTACCAAATGTTAAGATTTTTAATTGAATTGTATAAATACCTTAAGTAACTATAAACTCAAATTACTTACAAAATCGTGTTCTAAAATCATTTTGGACCGGAATTAGCAGCATTCCACAAGAAACCTATTTTCCATCATTTACTTTGGTCCAATTGAGCATCCAATTTGAGAGAAGAACAACAAGAAGAACGATCATCAAACTACGACAATTTAAGCTAACAACTCTATCGTAAACCATTTACCAGTTATCCAATTAAACTGCAAACAGCAGCTCGCCTAATGGATAATTGCATCGAATCATAAACAAGGCGAATTAGACCTATTATTCCAATATTACTATCCATTACCGGGCGATTTGTAAATGTTTTAATTTATAGAAGCTGAGCGCCATCGAATAGCACATTTGCCGCTTTATTAATTTACGATTTAATTTGGTCGTGCAATTAGCACTGTTTGCAATTAAAACAAGGCTCTCGTTCGCTCTAGTCGAGTGCATCAATTTGTCTCGAATGGGGATGCATAAACAAAAATTGCCACTCCAAAATGGAATAAATGATTAAATCGGAATTAAATTTAGAAGCCACTCTACTCTCTCTGATGAATGCATTCAGAGAGACAGTGCAGTTAATAACCTCTTAATTATGCATTTTTCGACAGTTGTTTCCTTCTTCGATGCCACAGAGTCTTTGTCGATGTCGGTGGCATCTTCTCCCTCCTCTCGCCCTCCTCATTATTTGGCCGCGCCTGGTGTCGTCGCGTCTCGACTCGCACGCATTTGCATGTTGTTCTCGAGTGCCGAAACGTGCGCGGCGGATGGGAGCTGAACGCCTGAAATCTTGTTAATACATCTCCGAATGTCACATGCACTAATTAGCAAAGTGACTTTGATAAATGCACACACTGCACAATGATAGAAATTGCAAAATTCATACAGTACGATTCAGATAAACGATGTCCAATTCCTGTTTGTAGTTTTTCAATTCATCCAATAATGAAAATGTTATTAAATATAAACTCTTCAAAGCAGTAATTTGTTCTTCAATAGTCACAAAATCAGCTATTTTTATGTGAATTTAAAAAAAAAACGAGTCGAGTTTTTAAACGATTACGAATATAAAAATCGCCTTTAAATCAGCATAAAACACAATCCTCTTAAAATACTTTAAAAGTTTATTTTAAAATTATAAGAGAACCCACAAATATAAATGACGACAGTCTTTTATTATAAAGATATATTAGATTTTAGGCAATATAATCTTATACAAGTAAAAAGCTTTGAAAAAATTGTTTAACATTTTAAAGTACCCCATCAAAATTCAAATCTTTCCAATTAACTATTTCCAATTAAATATAAAATCATGTAACAAAACCACATTAAAATCAAATCCATAATATTAATCAATTGTCAAAACTGATGTAATTATTTTCGGAGGCCATTTCCCGCAAAATCATTAAATTCTTTATTGGATGATACTGTATTTAATTAGCAATTGGAATAAGAGGAGATGACTGGAGCGAAGGTATTTGGGGGATCGCGGTCCATTTGATGATGTTAACTGGATCGAATTTGCAACATGCAAAATAAATTGTGGAGTAATCCTGGGCTTGCCAGAGAGCGGCAGAGAGACCAGACAAGAGGTAATTGGGTTTTCAGGAAAATGGTTAATTAATGTCAATTCTGATTTGCGCGCTTGTTGTGTCGCAACGTGTGAGTTTTGGAGGCTGGATTGTAAATGGTAATGTTAATAATAATGCAAGAGTCCTCTACATTTTCATCATTTCCCATATATACTAAAGTATACCGAGAAACAGAACGGCTTCATTAAAACTTCTCCCAATCTATGCCCTTTTCGCCCACTCCATCTCCTCTCCCCTTAAAACGAAACGAATTCTGAAATTTGTGATTCGCTACTAATTAGATTTTCACATTTTTCAGCAGCAAAACATGTAAACTTGTATGTCTGTTTGAATTTCAGTCATCGGAATAATTAGGGGATAATAATTAATGTTTAGAGAGTCAACAAGCAGCTCGTCTCACTTCTCTTCTATTGGAGACATTAAACGGAATTTATTGTTGTTTTCGGGGAACGAGCGATGCTTTATTTCGAAGGTGGAGCAGACAAATACACATTAAACAAATTATGCCACACACAATTTCGCTCCACATCACCCAACAACCAAAGTTAGAGACGAGAAGCAGCACAGCAATAAAGAAAACTATCGTCACGAATCCTTGCAAGGCATTATTAAGTCAGACGAAAACTCAACTCCATACAATGCATCCCTAATATTCCGACAAACATTAGTTTGCCAAATAATATTTATTGTCGTCTATTTCAGCACAGCTCATTAATTTCAATTTGTAAGATGGGTTTTGGGGGAATATACTTTATTAGGCATTATTAACTAACTTAAAATTGACAATAATGCAAGCAAAATAATAAAATATCTACATCTGAAAAATCATTGAATACTCAAGTTGAAAATAAATTGCTAATTTAACATAACCATTTATATTTATCTAAATATTTTGTGGAACCTCTCAACTAAACCAAATCTATACTACCTTAGTGTGCGGTGTGGAATCGCTAGTCCAATAAGCACTTTTAACCGTTTCTTTATTAAACCTTATTCTTTTGCAATTTAATTTACAATTCGAAGCTATAATGTATTGTAAACTATTGGTTTTACCGTCCTTATAATTAGTCGAAATTCGTGAGGCTGGGCGGAAAAATTTATTCTCCAGTAATTCATAGCAAATATTGTCAAAATATAAATGGACGAACTGTTCTGCCTATATTCAATTCGTCATGAAGGACTAAGCATGGAGGAAAAGCCACCGTCACAACTTGCTCTCATATTGTCTATAGTTCGTTAGTAGCTGATAAATTAGTCAAACTATTCATATTATAAATATAGAACCAATCGTCTAAAGTGTTCAGGCTTATACTGCACTAGTGTGCGGTGCTGAATGACTAGTCTAACAAAAAATGTTTCCCAATGTAAAAATTCAGGCACCATTTCGGTAGCAACATAATAATAAATTCGGCCGTGCCAACAAAAAAAGAGGAATTGGAAAAATGTTGTAGTCATTCTCAAGTGTTTAATCTCTGTTTAAACTCGAAAAATAAGATAAACTCGCTTCTTGGTTTGTATTTCCCCGTCCAAACCTAGCTGATTTTATAGAATATTAGCCCTTTTCATACATTTTAATTAAGAAAAATTTTTGTAAAACAAACTACATTTTCAACCATGAAAAGGATTTTAACCAATATTTAACCAATAATTTAATTGGTTGAATATAAATTTTTGTTAGAATATCATTATGAAATCTTTATTTTCTGATTCTGAAAGTTATACTTACTCGTACACATCTTTTTATTATTTTAAACAAAACAAACTTATTTTATTTGACGTGATAAACGGAATTTAACATTTGAATGCAATGCTGATAAATATTTTAATAAAATTTCTTATTCAAGAAGTGGTAATCGTTCTCACTGGAATGGCAATCTGAATTTGGGGACCACAATTGTGCTCACCCCAATTCACAGAAAACCACTTTTTACTCGTTTGCCAAAACTTTTCCTTGATTATTTGCTGTGTACATTTAAACCCCCCAACATATAGCACAATCTTATCTTATTTTTGGCGAAATTCACTCGTCCATCCGTTTCAATTTTGGCGAATTTGCATTTAAATTAGTAAGGATTTTTCGCAAATGTCTATATATGCATGTTCTACTTGGGTAATCCTTTAATTTAGAGAGGATTTCCATTTGCAAATAGTTGAAGATGGCAAGTCGATATGCACAGCATAGGCTCCATCCAGCCTGTGTTGTGATTGTGATAGGAGAAGACGGGATTGTCTGTTGCCAAAAAAGGAATCTTCAATTTCAATTGAATGGAAAAGGTAAGATGTGCTCCTGGAAAAAGACTTGATAACATTTCCTCCTTTCACTTGACGACAAATTATTTTCTGGTTTCCGGTTTTGGGGTTTTCCACATCCTTTTTTTTGTGTATTATTCTGGTACCCCTTTCCTCCCAAAGCCATCACCATCACCAAAGTTGATGGCACGAAACGGTTTAATAGGATTTCCCGTGGAAATATACACAAAAAGACCCATGTATTATGATTATTTTCGTAGTTGGGGCGGCGTGTTTTTCTTCAAATTGCTGCACACACCAGGAATACAACCTGCGAATCTGTCGCAAATTCTAAACATGACACAAATGAACTATCGATACGCCGTAACATTCTAAATCAATCAGTCGGAATCGAAAGGCTACAGGATTTGGGCAAAGAAAAGGGTTCCATTTTTTGGTGTGCCTGTGTGTATTTTTAGAACGTAATCCAAATCAAATCATGTGAATAGTGAAGGTTAGTTGATAGGGGTGGAAATGTTTTATAGCACATTCAAGTCTTTAGTGGATGTGTGGTTAAACAACGTGATGACATTAAAGACATGTTTCATAAAATTTTTAGGATATAAAATGTTGAATTTTTGAATTTGTGCAGAATTGAATAGAGGTTGCTGATTTTATTACAATGAAATTTTAAGCTTTTACCTATAAATTTATCAAATGAAAAATTTAAAATAGATGATACACACAAAGAAAATTTAATTTAAAAATTTAATAAACCTTAGTATTAACATATTTCAAAAACGGAAAAAAATATTTAATATTAGTTTAACCATTAGATTACAACATCTTTAGATTTTGGCGAAATTATATAATTCTTTTAAATTACTGTTATTGGTATTATTAAGATTTTGTCTACTTTTCCAATAATGAGAAATTTAAAGTTGGTTATTGAAATAAATTGACATAAGCGAAAAGCTGATATATAATATTATTGAAGACTTTTTTTAAAAATAAATTTATGGCTTAATGTAAAGAAAGTTTGGAATTCCAAATAATAATATTTTATTAACACCTCCTTTTGTCACCTTTTATCTCAGAACTAGTATTTAATTTAACATTTTTTAACTGAGCACCCATCCTTCTCTAGTTCACCTCTCACTCAGCATTTGCTTAACATTGTCTGCATAGCATCTCTCCTCGTTTTCCCAGGACCATCCTTATCCAGTCTTCTCCGCTTCCTCGTTCGTCCAAAAGTCGTACTAATGGTCCTGGCAGCACTTTTCAGGACTTTCAAATATATTTTATTTCAAACCAATACCATTACACTAATCAATGGTTTTTAATAAAAATTTTGTTAAAACTCTTTTTTTTTTAAAGTTCACTGGAGAATCTGATAATTGCCATTATTTTGTTGAGTACATCTTCAAAATCTTGTTTCAATCATATTGTTAGAACAAAATTTCAATTTGAATATCAAATGATCAATTAATACGACATTTTGATGAAAACGAGAGTGTACAGATTGTCAATTTAGTGAATGAAGCAATTTGATTACTAAGATTGAATTTGAATTGGAATAAATTTCCAGTCACAAACACGTTTAAAAATTAAATGGGGGTTTGACTGATTTGTATGAAAATTNTCAGCATCTTGTTTCAACCGTTATTTAAGAACAAAGTATAAATTTGAAAATCAAATGACCAATTAAGACGGCATTTTGATGAAATCGAAAGTGTACAAATTGTCAATTCAGCGAATGAAGTACGTTGAATACTAAGATTGATTTTGAGTTGGAATTAAATTCCAGTCACAAGCACATTTAAAAATTAAATGATTAAACTGATTTTTATGAANCAAAATTTCAATTTGAATATCAAATGATCAATTAATACGACATTTTGATGAAAACGAGAGTGTACAGATTGTCAATTTAGTGAATGAAGCAATTTGATTACTAAGATTGAATTTGAATTGGAATAAATTTCCAGTCACAAACACGTTTAAAAATTAAATGGGGGTTTGACTGATTTGTATGAAATTTGGCTCTTGTCATTCTACCGGGTTAAGCACTTATATCATGTTCATAAAACAAAAATGAATAAACTTAATTTTTTTCCCTTATTTTTGAATGCGGATTCAGAATTGATTTTAGAAAACGAATGTAAAAAACTATACTAATTCCCTTAAAGAAACAAAAAAAAACTGTATATTTAAACTCCTAATCAACTTTAATAATTTTGAGCAATCCAAGTATTTCACAAAAAACCCATTATTAAGAAATTCTTATTTTAACGAAGAGTATTGTATTAGATTACTCCTTAAACAAACTTTATTGAACGGAAATAATTCCATTCGATAATATATCCTGGCAAAAAACAAAAGCTTTAGTGCCTTTTGATCTCAGAAACGAAAACAACGACTAAGAACTACTTAACTCATGGTTATCCTAAATTGGGATCAGGGCCCATTTGAATATCCGGCAGTGGGAGGGGGCAAAGTCCTTTAAAAATCCATTATTATATTTGCCATTTTGTCTGGTTGTTTACGTAGTGAAAAGGCGACACACAGATACATCTCTTAGGGCAAAGAAAACAAAACCCCAGGAAAATTTACGAATACGACAAGGACTTTGCCAAATTGGAATTTATTATTTGCCTCATGTTATAATACTTTGTTTTGAAAGAGATCACCTATGAGAAGAAGATGAGGATGATGATGAATAAGAAGAAGAAAGGTCTCGAAGCTCGTCTTTAGGGAGTGAGTCATCGATGCTGTGTATTGTTGTTGTGAATGGAGCTGGATTATTGAAGCTCTGGTGTCACTGTGACAAATTTCGCATTGAATCATGCCAGACTAACGTGGGATCATCATTAGGGGGCGAAATTCAACAGGAAAATTTATTTCCCATTTCTTCCACTTGTTGTTGCTGCTGTTATTCCTCTGCCTTGTTGTTGCCTGGATGCTCTTTGTTTGTCGTCGTCCCTGTCTGCTGATCCATTGCTGCTCTTGCTGCTGGGTTATATTCGTAATGAGGAATTTGGATTTCCTTCCTCATAAATTCCCCATGTATATCATCTCTCCAGATTCGAGAAGAGTTTATATGTACAGTTTTGTGCAGACGACTTCCGGAAATTGGAACTTTGCTACCTTTGGCTGTTTATTTTAGTTTTTCAGCTGTGATAAATATTCCCGCATATTATATTCAAAACAACAATAAATTTATCCCTCACAAACACAAAACGGAATAAATTCAAAAAGAGAGAGAAATGGGCCACAAATTGGATAACTCGGTCTCTGGTGTGGAGAGAGTGGAGGGATAAGGATGATGATTATTTGCGGGATAAAGAAATCACACGAGCAACCATTAATGGGTCCGCCTTCTTTGGTCACTCGAATTGTGGTCTAGGCCCTACTTGGGGGGTGCATACCAAACAGAAAAGGGCGGTTTTATTATATATCCGGCCAAGGGTTGATTATAACATCACATGAGATCCGTTTTCTCTTTTAACGGGAAAAAATTGCAATATATTATTACTAGTTCAACTCCACAGGATATCAACTAAATAAAATCCCACAAAAGATGGGAGTTAATCTAGGGGTGGCGCAAATTTAATGCAATTATAAACCGCCCTTTATTACTTCCAATTTTGGCATTGCGATTGAAGTAGGATGTCCCACTTTGGTAATTTATGTGATAATTGAGTGTTTCCGCTTGATTGGCTTAATTAATGAGCACAACAATTGGGCAACTTTTTCAAGATATAGCTCTTTGTTTTAAGCAAAGAGAGTGTTAAGTAAATATTTGTACTGAGAATTTTCTTATCAAACTTTATTATTATTCATAGAAATTTTAACTTTTTGATTATATTAGAATTTTATCCATTAATTAAACAAACCAACAAATAATTATCAAAATATATATAGTAGAATTGGGACCAATTGACATAAAATGTATAAAAAAAACCGTCTTAATAAGCAGACCATACAAAACATTTTGAAGAAAATAAACTATATTAAACTTATTAAGAAATATTTTTCGGAAATAACTAATAAATCTGTATGTGAGACTCAAAATCAATCATGAATGAGGGCTAATTTTCTCTCTTCTTGTTGTCATGACTAAATAACTGGACACAATTTCTTAAAAATCGGAAAAACCCGATGGTCACTGTAAGCGTTTTAATTTGTAATGAATTTTATAATAAAATCAAACTTGTCATTCAACTTGAGGATTCCAATATCTATAATAGTTATTTTTACTTCAAGGGTGCCGTTAGACGAGAATAACATGACTTTTTTTTACTATTAAAATAGATTCCAAATTTTTACTGGTGCCTTAAAGTAGCACGTTATGAAATTCAAATGGATGTCGTAAAGCTAATATTTCAATGTTATTAAGTTGAATATTATAATATGCCACTTTTTTTAACATATTTAAGATAATCAGTACTAATTTTTTAATAGTAAAAAATGACATAATTTACTAATAAATTTGTATTAAAAATTTAATCTTATTTTAGTAACAATTTGATATTTTTTATCAAGGTTGTGAATATGTATAATGTTTTATTTTATTTTAAAGAGAAATACTATAAACTCTCATGGTCTGGGTGAAAAATCGTTTTTTAACGGAAATAATAAAGAATTCGTGTCCCAAATTTAACACTCGTTCTCTTGTTTCTAAAGAGCTGCTTTTCATCTTTCATCTTTGCAACAGAATTAAATATTCTATAACGAAATTAATACCTATCCACTTTAGAATTCGTGTTACCATAAGTATTGTTGTCACCTTAGTAAATAACAATTTATTTGAAATCTTA
Source organism: Clogmia albipunctata (assembly GCA_001014945.1). NCBI lineage: Eukaryota > Metazoa > Arthropoda > Insecta > Diptera > Psychodidae > Clogmia > Clogmia albipunctata. The sequence continues at coordinate 13,875 of JXOV01004663.1, forward strand.
TATTACTAATTAAAGTAATTACGAGTTGAGTTTAAGTTGATTAACTAAATAACATTTTGTTATCGTCATCATACAAAAATGGGTTTATACTCGGAAAATACATAATTTTAAATTTTTCTCTAATTGGAGCATGAAGCTAATTATTTAATATGACTTAATACAATTACTTACAATTCTGATTATAATAACAAATTATACTTAATCTTCAATTATCTCATGGAATAAAGTCATAAATAGAAAATCCCTGTTTGATACTCTTATCTGTTATTTTGTTTACATACGGAAAGCTGAGATGGAAACTCATTTCTAAACATCCGAGATTCAAAGCGAAATGTAATCATAAAATTTATCGCGAAAAAAGTAAGTGTTTGTGTGCTAAATCCGGCCAACAAATATATATATTCTGAAATGTTTTCCCCACTTGGTCGATTTGTTGTTGCTTCATTATTCGTCGACCTCACTTCTTCATAAAAGAGGGGGCGCGAGTGGGAGAGGAGTGTGGAATCCTCGAAATGTGGCAACAATAATTCTTTAAATAATTACAAGATTGTCGCGACAATTTTAATCCCTATGAATATTCATAATCTTTTCTCCCAAAAAACGGGGGCAAAGTAAATTGTGCTGAATCTTACGTGTTTTTGAGATTGTGGAGATTTTCATCCACCACACCAACGCCATCACCGCCACACTCCCAAATTTTAATGATAATCCGAGAATAGGATCCTCAGTTTATTGGGAATAATTAAAGATTGTGTTTATTCAAAACGCACATTACGAATTATTATGACATTTATGGTTCTGAGAGAGCGTGTCGTAAATTTGTGGAACGTGTGACAAGAAGGACACTTAAAAATTCAATAAAACACCCGGTTTTATTGAAATGGAAGCCAACGGCGACAGATTCTCGGATATGGACAGTGATTGCAATGTTTGATCTTATCATCAAACAGCAATTGGGCCCGCATTGAAACAATTCTGTAAGTGATTGAAGATGATTGAATGATTCTTTGAGTACAATGCAATTAGTGAGCAAATATAATATTAATATATCCAATACGAGCTAATAAACAAAATATAAGATGTAATAGTACAATAGTAAAACAATTAATATGTAATTGATTTGAAAAATAATGTTTTAAAGGAAAAAAGGTTGTTGTACATAGAGTCATGTTTAAAACACGTTCGGTAATCATTATTAAACATATGAGCTTTCTATGAACACTCGTGATTTCAATATACATCCTAATGTCTTTAAATAAGTTTTATGCATTTATTATAAATCGTTATTATAGCAATAGTGCTTTAAAGAATTCTTTAAAGCATATGTGCTTTTTCTTTATTATTAATGTGTGAACTCCGTGAAAGAAATCAATTAAATTTATATGTACGTCAGTTTTGCTATGTAGGGTTTAAATTTAAATTAGTACAAATTAGTAATAAATGAACTGTTTACGGTCCTTTTAAATTTAAAACAATCCATAAACGGATAATATTTCCTATGTGGAAGAAAGAGATATTGCTTTCTACATTTTCACTTAGAATTAGAAAATTAAATGAAAACAATGTGAGCGAGACAGCAAATTTAAATTTAATTTTTAGCACAACGATTTTTTTTTAAATTTTTGTGTTAATTTAATTAAAAATGCATAAAATTTTGTATAAAACACGGTCCATTATCTTATCGACCTTGTTGTATAAATAACTATTATTTAACAATTTATATAAATAACTATTATTTGATTAAGGAGATTTAGTTAAAAAGTATTTTTTATTTAACCAATTTCTCAAAAAATATGAATAATAAAAATTTGTTAAACACGTGTTATTTCACTAATAGCCTCATCTGTTTGCATATTAATTAAATATACATGTGGGCATATGGTGTAAACATATATTTCCTTACTTTTAAATTTTCCAGTGGAGGAAAACTCACTGACTTGACTCTTAATATAAAATGATTTTATGGTGATGTTAATTACGACCAATAAAAATACTTCTCAAATTTGAACGTCTGTTAGTCGGGTTTGACATTTATCACCGCTGCTCTGGGTGGAAAATGGGGGAAACGGTGGTGAATGGACTACGCCAACGAGTTAAGCCCAGATTTCCGGATTGCTGAGAGGTATTCAGACTCTCTCTCGGTAACAAACAGAAGTGGAGGAGACGATGACGACGTGTCAGAATTTCTGCCTAATTAAAACCGTTCTCACCGGCAAAGATTTTTTTTGCACTTTTAATTGGCCTTTGGCACCCAAAAAACAGCCATTCGCAAAAATCAGATTTGACTGTGTGTGTTTATCTTTTATTTTACTGCAAATCCGTATCAACATATCAATTTCGCGGCGGGTGCGAAAACGCTTAAACAAACAGTTATTCACTATTGTTATAGAGCCATAAAAATAACATAACCGGTAATCGCCTCCCCCCATCTGAGGAGCGATGAGAAGAGGAGGTGGATGAGACGGTCTCAGAATTATCCTAAAACAACAAAACATGAAAGTGTCAAAAGGTATCAACCCCATTATCGGGGTGACGATAGTCGAAAGCAATTTGCATAAAGGTGTTTTTATTGCGTTGATCTTTGTATCACTTTGCAAAGTGTTCGACCCTTTGGTTGGATAATATTGGATATAAAGTCAAATTTTGAGTTTTAACCAAAATTTAATAAATTGGTATTCTATGAATCAAGCTACAAAACCCTAAACTCGATTTCGTATTAAAAAATAGTCATATTTAACTATTTTTAAAATGACATTTTCTCAGTCTCTAAATTTTGAAGAAAATAATTCGATTATTATTTCTATAAATTTAAAGTATTGGTTTGAAATCCCTTTGAGTATTTTTATTGACTTAACTTTTGTTTTACGTGTTATTTTTGGTAATAAAAATTCAGTTTTTTACGAACAATTTTGATTTGTTTAACTTGGGAATTTATCCAATACAAATTAACACTCCTTTGTCCTTGCCATGCCATGTGACCAAAAAACTTTTATTTTGATCTATTGTTTATACTCGTTATCTAATTAAACTTAGCTGATTTACTCAATTTTAATTCAAATAACTATTTTATAGTTTGTAATAAATGATTGACCTGTTTCTTTTCTATATGTAAAGGAAGTCCCAAAAGTAACGCAACTTTCAAATCTTATATTAAAAAGATTTATAAAATTTCAGCTGTTATTTTTTTATGTGAATCCTGAAGTACATAAGTTGGGGTTTTGTACGATGAATTACACATTGAGCAAATTTCCTCCAGAATAACGCTTGTATTTCATGATTAATTAGCATATTAACCGTCATACACCCACGATAACTATGAATTCTACCTTTAAAGTCTTGAATCGATTTTAAAGTATTAAAAGAAATCTCGTGTGGTTTAAAAAAATCTAAAGGGATTAAGACACTGATGTCGAATGCTGATCAACTCTTAGAGAAAGAGGACGGTTTTAAAAGTATTCGTTTTCCACCAAAACTTTTAATTAACAATCAATAATTTTAGCCCAGAAGTGCATAAAATTTATTGTAACAGTAGCCTATTTTTGAACAAGAAAGATCCGCTCATACCGTCAGCCTAAAAATTTATGAAAGTGTTTTCCATCTACTTCATTCATTTAATGAGTTAATTTGTTGAAAATCTGTCTAAAATAATTGAATACTCAGTATTTAAACAAAAGTTAGATAGATTTTTTAAAGTAATAGTTAATTAGAGTTAGTTATAGTCAATTATTATAACTAAATTTTTCATATAATGAAACAACGTTCTAAACCCATTCACAATTAAAAGTTCATAATTGTATTTTAATTTTTGTTACTTATCGGTTGATTGCCTAAATTTCTGATTAAATCTTCCACAAACAAGTCATCCTGTTGCACACGCACAATAGAGTCATAAACAAGTCGATCAAAGGCCCATATGATGTAAATTGAGGGAGGCGTGTCCTTGTTGATTTAGCTTGCATTTTAGAAACACACACAGTGTATATATTTGGGTGTCATGAATTTTAATGAATATTGATGAGTGGCTGGAATCGAACCAATTTCACCATCATTTGACTACCCTTCTGCATTTAGAATTTAGTATTGGTCGCAGCGATGAACACGTCAAATAATTTAGAAATTATTTTTAAACAATTGTTGTGCTGCCTTTGGGCGCATTTCCCAATAATCCAAATAAATTGAATTGACCATTTATTATCGGCCGGAATTCATGCATACATTTCGATTAAATAGAGCACATATTTCGTACTCCATTGAACAGCAGCAGCAGCAGCGCTTCCAGCCAGACGACCCCGCCGAGAAAAAGGGGTGTGAATAATTGATGTGTATAGAAAGCGACAGCCTCCGATTACTCACTCTGCTCCTGGCCTCGACTCCCTTATCCAGTCCACGGGATACGATGACTACGCACCACCATGTTCACATAGTTTATTATACCAAAACTCTGGATAATACTCTTGTTCATATATGAATTGAAAACTCAATACTCGTGCTGAATAAATTATACCGATCATTTGTTCTAATTTAATGTCTACATGTATTTATTTTGTGTGTGTGCGCGCGGTTTTTCATTATTTTTGCACAGACTACACACCGGCAAAGGATTAAAGGTGTACCATAAATTGGAATATTTTATGCATATTTCGTTTAATTATAGTTTAATCCTAGACCAGCAGTCGGTGATGTCGCCGGATATCATTGGAACTAGCTGAAAACCATGCAATGCCTTTTCTAGAACAAATAACAACATAATAATTTTGAAGTGTCCATTAATAAATATTAATGTATCAATCATTAAAATAAAAGTGCTATGATTACTATGCAAAAATACACAAATAAATAGAAATATATTGTAATTTAAATTTTTTTAACATTTTATATACCTAACCTACTCTTAAAATAAAATTCATATTNGCAAATAAAGATACATAATAATTTTGAAGTGTCCATTAATTAATATTAATCTATCAATCATAAAAATAAAAGTGCTATGATTATTATACATAAATACACAATTAAATAAAATTAAATTATAATCTTAAATTTTTTAACATTTTATATACCATTAAAATAAAATTCATATTATAATAATTAATANACAAATAACAACATAATAATTTTGAAGTGTCCATTAATAAATATTAATGTATCAATCATTAAAATAAAAGTGCTATGATTACTATGCAAAAATACACAAATAAATAGAAATATATTGTAATTTAAATTTTTTTAACATTTTATATACCTAACCTACTCTTAAAATAAAATTCATATTATAATAATTAATACCTACCTGCCGGATAACAGCCTTAGGCAGGCCAATCTAAGCGTTCCTTAGAAAATCTGTCTCGAAGGCCACGAATTATTATGAGTAATAGAAAAACATTGTGTAAATTCCTTTTTTTGTTTTCTTCACCAATAAAAAATTGATTTTTTTACATGTGTATAATAAGAAAATCAAATTTGTCTCATCAATGTTAAAATTCAAGTGCCATTTTCTTCCCTAAACTTGACATAATATTATATGAACGTGAAAAGAGACCTTTATATCGGCAAATATATTTTTTGCACGTCCTTATTGAAATGTTAGATTTTCCAATCGATTTTAATTTCATAATACGTCATTTTTTCTCACTAGTGAAGTTTTGAATTTTTATTTTGTTAGTGAAAAAATAAAGTCACAACTCTATGGATTAAGATTTTCTTCAAAGTCACGATTTCGGCGCTAATTTAAAGAAAAAACCGTACAATTTTTAATCCAGACCGTTATACGGGCAAACAGTACTCGAAAACCGTTCAAATAGAGACTGCTGTAACGGCAAAAAATTGTTAATTAATTTTACTTGATTTTTTAGAAAGTGCAATAACATTTACATCTTGCTCGGGTGTAAAATCTGTTTTTTAACTCGGAAACGATTAGGAACTCGCCTAAAGGCTTTTATTTCACACTCATTTCCACATTAAAAAACGGCTCAGTTTACACTCATGCACTATAAAAAAAACTAATTAATTAGTTTCTTGTGTTTGTTTGAAGAGGATTTTTAAAAAATTTGCACCCTAATCAGGTGTAAAATTTTTTTTTTATCTCAGAAACGACGAAAAACCTTTTCATACTCCTTTCATCGCTAAAAAAGAACGGTTTTTTTTCACCCTTGTAGCAAACAATGAGTAAAGCACTTATACTTAAAAGTTTCTAACAATTATTGGTACAATCATATCCATTTTATTTGATCAAAAACTATATAACACTAGGTGCGCTTCGAATCAAAATCATAATATTTTTATAAGATCATATTATATTTTCATAAATTAGATGCATAATTATGGCTTTTATTAAAACTGTTGCATGGCTTGTCAGAATCAAGTGGATTATGAAAACAAATCTCTATGAATAAAATTACGGGTTAAATTAAACGGTTTTGACAGGAACCCGTAAAGCCAACCCCTGTCTGTGGAAATAAATTGGGATGTGTCGGTGTGTGGGTTAATCAAAAATATAAATTCAACACTTTCGAATTTATCACTTTATGTTCCTGGCCATATGAGATCCAATAAATCGAACTGGGAGAGCGCACCCCAGCGATCCAGACAAATGAACGCTGAAACTGATGGCTCGTGGACGGGAAAAAGTGAATCCTGGCGGGGCGTTGATGGGTCAGCAAACAACGAATTTATCTACGCAGGTTCAGATGTGCACATGTCTTCCCAGTTTTCCAGTACTCTTTAACAAGAATCGAAGGAAAGCGAAAAGGAGGGTGGAAGTTGATTGATGCGGGCTGTATCGCATTTATCATGCTTTGTTTGCCACCAGAACTTTCGAGGCCCTTTTGATACGCGCCTGACAGGTTGATCGGCGGCTTCGGAGCCCTTCCCACCATCCTTCCTTCGTTTTTAGCCTTCCTCCTTTCTCTCATATGAGCAGCAGCACTTTTGCCACGAACCGTCATAAACGTAATTCGTTTCTTATAATTCCAATTTCCCTTCAAACTCCTCCAAATTGAATAATGTAGACCTCTTCCGGCCGGTAACTGCCTTTGCGGTATTAGTTGGAAATTTCCGAACCACCATTCCCTTCTCTCATCTTCTTCTACTTATTCCTCTATATAGATCCACAAAGACCAACTGATAAGAACTAAATATTTGTTGCCTCAGTTGAAATCAATGAGTTTGTAATTGGCTTCCGTGCGTTGATAACAGCCAAGGACATTCCCATTGTATGTGCCTCCCTGTAATAGGATTATTATTCTCGGAAAATTAAATATTTGAACAATTTGATTTGATTAAACAAAAGCAGAGAGGTGTTTTCAATTAATTGAGTAATGAACATCGTTATTATAAATATTTTATTGGCTTGTTTTGAAAAAGATTATTAGGCCTAGATGTGATTCTTTTATGGTAATACCCCAATAATTGAAAATAATAGGGTTTTATTCAAATACTGGTATATTCATTTTTTGTTAAATATTTTGACTTAATATTAATAATTAATTAATGTAAATTTTATTTTATTATCCTTTCAGATTACACTTGGGATTAATTATTTGGACAGATAAAGACAGCACATATTAAGGTAAGAATAATTGTTATTAAATATTGAGAATCAAAGAAGAAATAATGGAATATATTGGCTATTCTGAAAGTACAAAATAACGAATCTAATTAATATAGTGAATTTTTTTACACACTCTTATTTCATTAGATTAAAAATGTATCGCATATTTATTATTTGTGTTTTACACTTACGTATATCGCATTGTTAAGAAAATGGATTTTACATCCGACCACGACCTGAATCAACTATGCCATTGAGACAAATAAGTTCGTAGATAATAATTTTCGGTTTTTACTAATGAAAAAAGTAGGAGAAAACAGTGTAAAAGCCTATTAACTGAATAAAGGATTGTCGAAAATTCTGCATTATTTATCGGTACAGAAATTCACTAAATAGCTCTTAAGAACGAAATAGTTTGAATGAACATAATTTTATGCAGTTTTTGTATAAACTGAATTTATTGTTTAACCTATTGTTAGGATTTTGTTTAGTTTACCATGTTGTACTAAAAGTATTCTAGGTGAAAAGAAATTATTAAATACAAATAACTCTAAAGAACCTCCTCTATTTAATCAAAGTCAATAGACATTTAAAGCAACCATTCAAGTAATTTAGTAATTTATTACTAAGAATTAGAATAAATATAATTCAACACGTTGATTATTATTATAATAAGATGAATAATAAACATTAGAAGAATTAGTTATACGGTTCCTGTTTATACTGAATTTACACTTTTGATTCTATTAATCGAATTAGAATACTGAACATTTAATGATCTGATTAATAATTTATCTATTTAAATGATCAAATAAATTTGCTACAAAATTACCCGATACACAATTAACCAGCTAGAATCTGACCGACAACGTCTTTAAAATGCTAATTATATAATCAATTGGCATCTACTTAAATTAACAAACAAGTAGATTAATTTAATATAAATTAATTGGGGATGTTTGTGTTTCTAAAGCTACCATTAATTTACTGACATTTTCTTAATTTGAATTGCACCGGTTTGGGAAAACGAGTCATTAATGAATCAGAAAGCTCAATTGACTCTTTCCCTCTACCTGTGTGTGGTGCTGCTGCCTGGCCAGGCCTTTGATGGCATCCCATATTGGCCTATCCCCGATCCGATCAAGCAGCAGAGAGCGGCAGGAGAACATAATAAAATGGAAATTGAATGATAATTGACTGTACATTGGGACATGGGCAAATTAAAAAATAAATGCCTGCTTTTCACATTTACTTAATCAAATTCCGCAATGCCGAGAGAGATGTGTTATCTTGTGCAATAATCTGCTTGTCTGCGGCACATTTCAAGCGAAATAATGTGCATTTCAGTTTGAGCATTTTATTGCGCCAGGTTCTTGAGGAAAGCGGCAAAGTGCACTTAATAAGCCCAGGCTAAGGACTGTGCAGAATATTGGGGGACCCAGTTATAATAATTAATGTCAAAATAATTAATGAAATCTCAAATATAGTAGGTTAAATAACCCATATTTGAAAGAAATATCAGAGAGAAATCACCAAATTGAATAAATAGAACATTATGCGACCTTATTCTATTGGCGAAGTGATTTCGTAGGAGAATCCCTTTTATCAGTTCAGCGCTCCTTTTTATAACATGCAATAAACCCAGTTCCTTTTCTTATACCCCAGGTCGTAGTCAATGAGAACTCCTTCATTCGTGCAAAAAAAATTTGCGATTTAATTAATAGAATCTGAGATATTCACGAAGATGTAAATAGAAAACATTAAACTTATTATAGTGGAAAGAGTGTATTGAAATGTGCACATAATAACATTATTATTTTATATTATAAACTCTGAGAGAAATTTTTATGAAACTAGATAATTATATTTTAAGATAAATTGCCAAAAAAATAATTAACCACAATGAAATTTGCATTAAAATAATACGTTTAAATTTGTGTTCGTATTTTCTTATCAGTCTTTATATTATTGCTGTGGGAAGTGGGGCCTTAGTGCTCTCCCGATCACTGACTGGCCAAAGACAGTCAAAAGACAGATGTATGCTGATTCCGATCAGGCAGGAGTTTATTTTTAAATTAGTATCAAAGCCAACTGGCCGACCCAAACGATGATGGGTATTTATTTTGGGTCCCAGGGATTAAGTGACTGGTCTCTCTCTCTGGATGAGAATGGGTTTGTTCCCACAAGAGCAGTGGAAGAAGACGAGGGCCCCCAGAGGAGATATCCTGCGGAATGATTGATTGATGGACAAAGTCTGGCATCGCTCATCGGTCGCTCCTGATAAAAACAAACAGGCTCCAGAAACAAGTGAATGACTCATATTCAAATGGCCCAAAGTACACTAATCGCTGCTCCAATGAATCAATCATCGCCCGAGAAACAGACGGATCATTGGGCATTATGGTTTCAACATTTTGTGGCTTTCGCTGCGACACTGATCTCGAGATGATCCGTTCTTTTCTGTTTTTCTCTGTAAAATCTAGCTCACACTCCAAGCGTGCATCCATGTCTTGGTTGTTTTCTGGCCAATAAATCTGGAAGACCACCAGTTGATGGCGAGATAAAGATTGATCAGCGTTAAAGTGGCGATCTTCACGGGTTTTTATGATTTTCTCCACCGAAATATATAAATATTCCGACCGTTTGTCTATCTTCAGGCAGGTTGTGCCATCAATCACGCAACTATTCTCGCACTCCTCTCGGTCCCGTGTCGATCCCAAATTGTTTTGATTAGTCTGAACACTTAATTCCTAATGATACAAATCATTTGCCGCTTTCCATCCACGCGATTTCTTAATAATGAGCAGAGATTTGTTGGTTTTTTAAATTAGATAAATAAACCAATAAAATTTTATTTTTAGAAATATGAATTATTGCCTATTTATTAATAATTAATCTTTTAATTTCTCTTAGTTAAAATTCTTATTTTTGAGGATTATTATAATTTATATCTTCTATGACTAAAGTTAATAACGTGAGAAGAAATGTTAGGCTTTTTCCAAGAATTTATGTTTGACAAATTTTAACTTTTAAAGATTTATTGTGGAATATTCGTTGACGTGTCTTATTTGAAAAATAAATCATAAATTTATAATTAAAATCTTTCAACTTCAAACATTTTTTGTTATAAAATATTAATAAAATATTATTTTCCATTATACTAAAAATATAACAGTTTTTATAGACTTTTATTGCAAATTTATATTATGGCATAATATTTGTTCTGTCAATAACGTTTTTACAGCACTAGTACTTTAAACAACTTTTCAGCTTTAACACAATTGTGTTCTTTTTTTAATATTAAAGTGTGACCTCTGTAATAATTTTTTAATAAAATAGTCTGTTTCGTTCCGAACTATTTACCATTCTATGTGGTTTAAAATCAAAATTTAAAAAAAAAATCCACAAATCGGACCTTTGTTAGAATGAACTAATTTCCCAAATGCGCAACGATCAAGAGAGAGAACGTTTCCAATGTTCATCTTATTGTAAAAACAATTCTAATATCAACATTTTTGTGGTAAAGTATTAAAAATACATCAGATCTTGTCTAAAACAAGATTAATACTTAATAATTTGGCTTAGTAGCACGATCGATAAATGAGAACATTATTTTCAAGACTCCGTTTCCTATTAAAAAAAATATTGCAATATGTAAAAATTCTTAGACTTCTGTATCAAATTATGTTTTCCTTTTAACTAATTATTTGTTATTGGTTAGTGGGCGATGTACCCGCTTGGGGATTATAGCCCTTATTCATAAATATATGAATAAGATAATTGCCCAGATACAGAAAACGTGTCATTAGGTGTATGATGGACAGCCATATGAACCTCCACGTAATTCGTCCAAGCCCTACCTGTCTAACAATATTTTCTTAACTAACTTATTGCTATCGATTAAGGAATTTCTTTAGAAGCGTTTGGATGGGAAAGACTAAAAATGTTATTTAACCCGCCATTCAGCACCGCACATTAGGGCCGTATAGGTCTAACTTATTTACAGGATATGTTTATTGTTAATAATATGAACATATCTTGGAAACATGTTAGAACTAATCATAATGCTAAAAACTATTTTACAAAAAATTGATAAAAAAGCACTGGTTTATTTCAAAATTTTTCCAAGTTTTCCAATTTAAGATACATACATATTTATATAATAGTCGGCTATTACTAAATACTTACCTACAAACCATAATTTCATATATATACATACATTCATTTTTATACTATTCTCTTTTATAAAAATAGAGCGTTGCGTTAAATTTATTTGGTCAAACATTAATTCTCTGATCCAAAAGACCATAAAAATAATTTTCAACTCAGCTCCTATAAGAAATATTCAAATAAATACACGAAAAATCTTTAACTAAAGTGAAGACCCTTGAAAAAAGATTCTAGTATTCCGTAAACAAATTGGCAATTAGTTTCGTGTTTAATTTTTAATTGAAATTCCGAAATAAATTACCAATGCTACAAATTTACAATAAGTAACAGTTTCAATTTAATAATGCATTCCGAGTGCGATGACGACATATGTTTAGTGGACGTGCCATTCAAGTGCCCTGCGCTTGCCCTGATTCTCTCGCTTTCCACCAAAGAATTGTATCCCATTTAATGGGGAATTTTCACTGCTCTTGACTCATGCATTTGGCTCTGTAAATCATTGTGATTGGCTCTCGGTTGTGGCGACAACGAGAACTGTGCTTTGTGCCCCAGAAGAAATCCGAGAAATATTCAAATATTTGTCGCTCGGGCATGTTTACAACTCATTAGCCTCGGAATGGATTCCGAAATGTTGAGATGCGCTCGCGTTACTTTCCACACAAATCCGCGGCAGCGGCGATGGACCAGACCAGATGATGAA
>JXOV01004664.1:0-29699 GCA_001014945.1 Clogmia albipunctata
AGGCCCGCCTGGGCATTTAAGGGTTAACAATACAAAATTGGGGCTATGAAACCCAATTCACAAGAGCAACCGATTAAAGATAGAAAAAAATTGTTTCTATATATTTTTTTAAAACTTAATTAATTACTTGTAGATAATCCATTTTTTAAAATAATAACCAATTGACCCAAACAAAATTATCAACGGATTGTTTTTTCTTTAAAAATATAAATAAAAATATTAGCATTTCTATCAAATTACAAGAGTTTTTTATTTTTGAAAATATATTAGGCCCAATTGTTTTAATAAAGTAATAATTAGTTGTTTATATTTGAATGAGAAAAAGAGTGCCAGAAATCGAACTAAAGGCAAGTTAATAACAGAAGTAATATTAAACGATTTTGTAATACAGTTCAAAACATATTAAAATTATTTTAAATATTGACCACATTTGTATGTGAAATAAATTCAACTATATTACTTTAAACAAAACAACCTTAAAAGTCTTATTTTAACAGGCAAAAATTTCTTAATTTAATACAAAATAATGAATTTATTGAAATATTTGAAATTCCTAAAAAAAATATTTTTCAAAGACTCTGCTGGTATCCATGACAAACAGAATTGTTAATTTTCATGGAGCTAAATTTAAATCACGTTTAAAGTGAAGAAAATTTACTGGTAATTACAGAAATATTCCACCTTAACTGTTATTGTTAATGGCCTTGTTGTCTCAAATTTATCAATTAAATCTTAATTAATTGCAATTATTATTTTGTAATACAAGGTATCTAATTATAATGAACAAGTAATTGAATAACACCTACTGGTGAAATTTGTCTTAATTTAGATGATTTATGATTGGTTCTTTTCATTCTAGATTTTTATTTGAATAATGATTTTACTTATTTAAGTTTAAGACTTTAATAATTAATGATAAATGCAATAGACTTGTTTTAAATTTATATGAAATAGATCAATTGAATTTATGGACAACTCTTGTAATATATAGTTTTAAATATAATATGAATTTTGCAAATAAAAATTGCTTCTTTGCATTCTTTAAGAAATTGATAAAAGTTTATTAATATTACTATACTATATTACCATCATAGTCTCTCACTACTTAAAAAGTTATTGATTGGGATTGAAAAATATTTTAATAAATCACTTTTAAACTCACAAAGTACTCAAATAGACATCGTGTTTTATATTTCATGTTAATTTATCACTTTGCATTTTGTTATTCATGATATTCTTGAAAATCTGTACAAAATATTCCAAAAGTGGGTAAAGAAAGACAAAGAACAGCTTCGTGATTGTCATCTGGATAATAAACAAACCCAGCTCACCTGTCAACACTGATATGCCCGGTCCGTTCCTTGTCCCACTTGGAGAGCGCCTCGAGGAGCACCTCTTCGGGGTCCATTTCGATCGTCTTGATTCCGTACATCATAACAAATGACTCAAAGTCCATCGGGTCCATTGATTCGGACAGCATCTTCTTGACAAACACATCTGACACTTCCACCCCTAGAGAGACGAAGGTGGCTTTTAAATCAGCCGGATCTATGGTTCCATCTCGGTCCAGGTCGAACAAATTGAAGGCCTCCTTCAGCTCGACGATTTTTCTCTCGTCCAGCTCCTGCAACGCGTTGACGTCTCCGGCCTCGACAGCCGTCGGAGGGATGTACGGCCCATCGAAATCCATGGGGGAATTCAGCGGGCTCATCAGCTCCTGGACCAGAAGGGCAGCCGGAGAAGGGCATTTGATTTTGTCATCCAAATCTTCAATTGACTGCTTTTCAGAGTTGTCGTCGTCTCTGGTAGGCATCAGCTCTTCTATTTCGGGCTTCAATTGTCCTCCGACAACAACTGGAGGGAGTTTTTCCTCCTGCACCTCCCCCTGGTCCGATTTCCTCCTCTCCCCATCCTTGCTCTTTTTCACCGATTTTCGCTTTTTCTGGGGATTTTAAACACAATTTTAAGCACCTTTTCAAAAACCACTCGGAGCAATTTTCCGGTACTAAACACACACACACACCTTTTCTTTGGTCTCCTCGGGCTGAATGGCGGCGGCGGCGGCGGCGGCGTCCTCCTCCATTAAATTGCACCTCAAAACCGGATCACCAGAAACGAGCACGAATTCCGCTTTCGCGAGCAATTTAATGACCCACTCCAAGGGTGTTCAGTGAGTGAACCGCCGTCAGATTTTCGCACCACATTTATACTCTTCTTCAGAAGACGGGTGACGGAAGTGGATGGCCGTGGGTGTGCGTGGACCCTACACCAAAGCGCGCACCTTCCTTTAATTGGATCCGAGCGATGGTTTTGTCGAAAAATTCCGATTAATTAATTAATTATCGGCGAGATCTTTTAACCGCCGCGCTGACAAAAATCGTTTAATGAACTCGTTACACACGATCCCCGTCCCATGTCTCGTTACAAGTAACCGATCAAGCGCAGGAAACCCACCTCAAGCGTGGCCATCGACTTCCCACAGCCGCCCCCATCCATCAATTTTTCACGCTTTCCTCGGGCGAAGAATGGCTATTTTTGGGCCATTAAAACGCGGTTTAAGACCGATTTCTTACTCGAATGTAAGAGAGATAAATCAATACTGTTGATGTTTTGCCAAAATGCCAAAACTAGCGATATAAAATCGGCGCTGGACAGAAGAAAAAATATTACCAGAAGCCTCCACGGATCACAGTAAAAATCGATTAGAGCAACATCAAAGGCAAGATTAATTATTTCTTGAGAAAATTAATGAAAGCAAATTAATAACCCGATTATTATTAAGTATTTCTAATTAAAACTTCAATTTGAGTTAGAAAACCAATATTTATACTATGTCTAAGAATATACGATCCCAAAATACTTTGATTTTAATCCATTTAGTTTGCCAATAGCTATTTTGTTATTTCATGATATTAATTTAACATTCATTCATTGCTTCATGACCAATTACTTCGGCAGATCAATATAAATTATTTTTTTTATTAATATATTAAGTATTAACGGGAATTCAACTTTAATAGTATGTTTAAAACATTGTCGTTCATTTTTTTCGTTCAATAACTGAAACATAATGTAAAATTTATTATATTTTTTCATTTGAAAATATACAAATTAAATTAAAGTTTTAATCTTGATATTTTATATTGGTCAATTTATTATTTATTTTATATATTTATTTTTATAAAATTTTGTAAATCTAAATAAATTTATCACTTAAGCAAAACCAGAAATAAAAAATCTAAACGATTTCGTTTCTCTGCGAAATTATGATTATACAGTAGAAGCTTTGATAGACCTGTTGGTTTCACGTTATCAAAACTTTGAGATAAATACTTAGTCATAAAAAGTTAAATTTAAAAAAAAAATAGATAATAAATCATCACAATGAAGCAGAAACAAGGCATAATTTCATAAAAATCAGTCAAAACTCCATTCCACCTTTCCTTCTTTTTGTCCATTATTAATAAATATATTTGTGACTGTAAATTTCATACAAATTACATAGTCTAATTTAAAATCTATCTAAGTACTTATTTGCAATGAATAATTAACACATTTTTTTACAACAAAATGACGTCTTGAAAGGTCATTTGATGTTCAAATCGTAATTTTAATCTAAAAAAAAATACAGCTTCATAGTATCTGTTACAACAAGGCGTACATGTAGTATTATTGTGAAATAAAATAATATTTCCCTCTACATTCCAGTAAGGAACTTAGGGTAAACTCAACCAACGGGTGTTAGACTTTCCTTGGTTGTTTATTTTCAGTGTATTAGTAATCAGTTAATAGCACTTAGACCAGTTGAAAAAGGATCCAGTCAATTCTACCCGCCCAGGGATCGAACCCTGCTTCGAAGAGGCAGACGAGAGTTATATCACTTCGGCTATGTGGCGGACATTACTTTGTAGTAAAAAACTTAATATAACAAACGAATTTTGTAGAATATCCTACAATTACTTTTATTATCAAAAGTTTATGATTTTTTTTTATTTCCCATCTCTATTCCAAATAATATAGTTTTTGGTTTATTAACTAATATTTCACTTTTTTACGGTTGAAACTCATATTTGCTCATGGACAAAGACAGTACTGTAGTGTATTTAAATGTCAGAATACATAAATAATTAATTCTTTTGAAACCATTATCAATTTATTCCAATTTGTTTCTTCTAAATCTTGTATGTAACTTAAATTTCCCCAGTATAAATTCTAATGATCTGTGAGTAAAAATTAAGTTGCATGTAAAGTCCTACAGAAGAAGTCATGCCGATTATTTGTTTGCAACAACAATGATTAAACGACAGTGGATTGAATTTTCGTTGATGACGTCATCTCCGAAATTTTAGATTTGTTTGCTTGAAGAAAATTACTTTAAATTGAGGAAAAAAGACTGTTAAAGTAATAAGGTTTATCTAATAAGTATCTAAAACAATATTATTGTTGTTAAAATGATAAAAAAAAGTTGATTAGGGCCGAAATGTGGAAAGAAAAGGTAGTTTATCGCTTTTTCCTTTAAAAAATAAAGAAATTGTGTAAATTTCTTAAGATTATTTATTTATTCGTATGAGTTTTTGTTGCAAAGTTTAACGTCTTAGTTCCAAGGAAGACAACCATTTTCTTGCAGCCGTGGTTAGATCTTTTATCTTCTGGATTTCTGTGGAATCTTGTTGTTGGACACATGTCCATAATATGTGCCGTTGTTTGTTATTTTGCGCCACAACTGCAGCCCGGATCGCTAACCATCCCCCACTTCGATAATATGTAGTTGCATCTACCATTTCATGTCTTGAGCCTGTTTAGGTTGCACCATTGTTTCCGTTGTAGTAAATGCTCGTTCTTTCTACAGCCGTCGAAGTCAAAGTCACAGTCCACAGCTCTCCCAACGTTCCTCCCAAGAAATGTTCGGATTGAACTCCAACTCTTCCAATTCTTTAGCCAGTGATAAAGATGGGTGGCGAGATTTCAGTCTATTTCTAATATGATTTTTCAAATCATTATGCAATGGCAATCTTGGATCTTGAGTAGCCTTTCTGTATTCTTTTAGTAAAGCTGACTTCCTTCGAATATCCGGCGGTATGATATTGCAAANCACCATTGTTTCCGTTGTAGTAAATGCTCGTTCTTTCTACAGCCGTCGAAGTCAAAGTCACAGTCCACAGCTCTCCCAACGTTCCTCCCAAGAAATGTTCGGATTGAACTCCAACTCTTCCAATTCTTTAGCCAGTGATAAAGATGGGTGGCGAGATTTCAGTCTATTTCTAATATGATTTTTAAAATCATTATGCAATGGCAATCTTGGATCTTGAGTAGCCTTTCTGTATTCTTTTAGTAAAACTGACTTCCTTCGAATATTCGGCGGTATGATATTGCAAATTGCTGGTAAACAGTCCTTTGGAGTCGATGACACAGTATAGTCAACACAATAAATGTGTGCTGTGATCATTTTAAATCAGACTGACTCAAACGGACCAAACAGCCTCTCAAAAGAAAATCCGCGCGTCCTCTTTCTTAATTAACCTTGGTTGAATGTAAGATTTAGTCACAAAGCACCAAACGTAGTATACAATTTTACACTAAAGCTTTATATCCAAATCCAAAATTATTTAAATACGTTTTCCAATATAAATTGAAACAAATACAAATCGAACCCAAAAGTTTGTTTAATAGATCATCGGAGTCAACAATAGGCTTTATTAATAATACCAGAGACAATATGGTATCCATTTGTATGAATAATTGCTCGAAATGATACAAATATTGTGCCATTTATAATGTTATTTTTTGGAAATTCTCTCACTCCCCGAACACTGATGAATAGGAATGTAATGTGAAAATATGAATTTGCCATTTCCATAATAATATAACATATAAATTCGGAATCATAACTGGAATATATTTAAAGCGATTTCCTCTGTACGAGTGTGCATATTGTTTTGCGAGGAAGAACGGGAATGCCAACAAACAATTTAATTTCGTGTAAATAATGAATGTTTGATAAATTGTGATTTCCATAAATATTAATGGCGTACACCACTAAATATTATTCATTCCGATGTTTGCAAGCGGTTTAATATCCCCGTCCGTTCGTTCCATCGCAGAGAAATGACGGATTTTTTCGGCCATTAAAAATTATTTGTTTGTTTGCACAATTTGAATATTTAGTGGTTTTCGGTCCAAGCTATAATAGACATTATTATTCCAACAGTTATTATTGTAATTATTATTATACGGCAGCCTCATTTCAACACCTTTTCCAGGGAGTTTCTAGAAGTCGTAAATCATTTTCGAAATTTATTCTTCCTAATATTTTAAAGATCTTCTTTTTAACAGGAGACGTTAATGTTTTACGATCATATTGAATACTAATTGAACAACATTTAACTTAAAATTACAAAATGCATTATATATATAAAAATAATAATAGCGATAATTAGAGGAGCGAATACCTATATTGATAAAAAAAACTTAGTCAAAAGATAATTCAATAGATCAATGTAATGAAATTATACATAAATATTACATTTTTCTAAACTCAATTACATTAAGAAGTATCTTTGTGATAAAGCCAACGGAATAAAAATACATAATTCATAATTTTAAATAGTAAAACTAAATTAAGTCATTCGAGATTTATATCGAAGACATAAAAGCATCATTTAAGTTAGCAATTTTATATAATACTTTTCAGTATATTTACAAATTCAAATTATTAAAAAAAACAATTATTTTTTTTTTGTAAATACATATTAAAATTAAGTTGTTATCTTCAAAAATATTAATTCTGTTTTTTAAAATTTTAGAAAAATTCGAACTAAGTACTATTTTTTAACCTAAATTTTTTAAATTAAAGTAATTTAATTTATCCTTTGTTGTTTCAATCAGACTTTTAAAGTGTTTCAAATTAAATAAAGGCAATCAATGTAAGTTTACTGCTTTAAATATGTATTTTAAACAAAATTCTACTCGTTTAGTTTGTAATAGTTTAAGGAGGAAATGAGGCAGATATTGTGAAATGTCAAGTTGTTGATGTTGTCAAACAATAAAAGATACTATTAAGTGTCTGTTGAAACCTGGCTTGATTGTTTACTACAAGTTTAACATTATTTTTGGACCATAAAATAAAATATGACGAAGGGTTTTTATTCTGAATACGTATTACGTTCATAAGTTGCTTTTTTTAATTGGTTCACTCATCGTTCGACGATTACTTCAACTTAACTGTTCAAAATATGTAGGTCTATCAATAGTTATTTTACCCGCCTCATAGCCGATGTAGTAACGCATTCGGCTGCCTCTTCAGAGGCCATAGATTCGATCCCAGGGCGGGTAGGATTGACTGGATCCGTTTACAATCGGTCTAGGTGCTATTAACTGACTATTAATACAGTGAAAATAAATAGTCATGGAAAGTCTAAGCCCGTTGGTTGAGGTTTAAACACCCCATCTTCCTTACAGGAATTAAAAGGGAAATTTATTATTTATTTATTTTTGATTTTAAAAGGACTTCGTCACAAGAGAAGAAATATTTGTACTGAAATACCGTGTCTCTGAATAATATGTATTAGGTCTGCACTAAAGAACGGTATTTTTTTTAGTTTTACTGTAATCTCAAAAAAAAGAAACAAAACCTCTAAAAGAAACTGAATAAGCTATATTTAAAATTAATTTCTCCGTTTTCTTAAATTTTATTTTAACCCTGTAATGCCTAAATTTTTTATTGAATTGACAAAATTATCATTAATAAAGATAATTTTCAGAAGTAAGAATCCGAAGAAAAAATTCAAAAATAATAATTGTAGATTTTGTAGCTTTTCAAACTTAGCTTGTTTAAAGACCCGCTGGGCATTTAAGGGATACCCTACTGAAAACGATGTATAAATCAGTGTTTTATACGCTGAGTGACCATGAATTGGAACAACAAATTAAATTCAAGGTAATTAAATGCGATATTGGAAATATTATTGAACCGAAATGAAATTGCGTCCGTATGACTGATGACCGGAGCTGTCGGCTGGCCAGGGACTGAATTGGGCGACAGTGCGTAAAGTGAGGGAGAGCGCGGCCCGAATCCGGTTTTAATTGAAACAGATTTTTCATTATAATAATCGGATTTGGGCGACGGCGGTGGCTGATATTAATTAAATCGGACTTCCAGGAGGATGCCACCAGTCCATCCGTCCGATCGGTCAGCAGCCTTCATCCTGATTCATCCGGATTGATTGTTTCCGCACCGACAAATTCCCACGTCCTCCGCGAGCGTGATTCAAACTTCAATTTCCAACCGACAACTAATCGCCGAAACCTCCATCACTTCCTCCCCATCTCGCCATATCTACCTCAAATACACAACACTTGAACTGGTCACGAGTCACAGCTCACAACACAATCCTTTAATCCCTCCAAAACCAGACAACGTTCTCTGATTTATTTCAAATGGGAAATTTGTGGTAGCACAAATGCGGAACAACGTTAGGAATTACAATATTATAAACAAAAACCTTTTTGTATAACAAGGATGATGTTCATTGTTCAAAAACTTTTTTGCCATCAAAACAAAAACAATGCTTTAGAGAAATTCAAATAATTTCAAAATATAGCGAGAATTTCATAAAAATTTTCAAACAAATTAGCAGGGTTCATTATAAAAATATAAGAACATTAAAATCCGTTTGCCTTGCTCTCTTCCCGTTCTTCTGTTTAAATGTGTTTGTGACTGTTTCTTCTAAATCGTCACGTTCGCTACCTAGTGGCTATTTTTTAAACTAATAAAAATCTGAACAAGACATTTCGGCAAATGGCAATTTAAAGTAAATTGAATTTATACTTAAAATTTCGTCTTTAATTCACAGAATCCATATAATAATGGTAGTTATCAGATCTATAGTAAACCGTCTTAAAATTTGTATATTTAACAACTACTTTAAATTAAAATTATTATCTGTGAAGAGAGCAAATGTATCGTGTAAAAATATCACAAAAAAGTCATTACTCTTCATATATCATTTACAACAAGATGGTCCGGCTAACATCGTACCGCCTCAAAATTGAAAAGCACGAAACGAAAAATTTATTTGAATCAGGACTTAGAGAACGAACCTTTCTACAATACAGAGGGCTTTCTTATTTGGCTATTTTACTGTACCTGTAAAGGGCCATTATAAAATTTAGTGTGCTCTGCTATAAAACACGCTTTTTTAAAAGAGAGACACCTCCAAAGGTTGCGAATATTACACCGGAGCTCGGCACTTGATCATCATTTAGCAAATAAAATTTATATTACATTTCTCTTCACTCTGAAATAACGACCATTTTCTGTTAACTATAGTGATCATTTCATTTTCAGTGCCGAGTTAAAGTTAAAATGCACACAAGAAGTTGTGGATGATTGAAAGAAAGAGAAGAAAAAATTGAATCCCTTTTATTTGAATGGTATCCACTTCTTTTGCTCTCTCTTTTGAAGAAGAATGTTTAATCGAAATTGCACTTCCGCGCTCTGAGTGCTCCATGCTCTAGAACCCTGATTTAACCCTTAAATACCAAAGCGGGCCTTTAGGCACGCTACTTTCGAGCGACAATATATAATAGACAAATGCATTCTTTTATCACTTTTAAAGAAATATATCAAAGTAACTATCTGTCAGTCACACACACTTTGAATTTTTCAAATATCTTGAAAAATTGTTAAAAAATTATTAAAAAATATATACAATAAAAATTTTAAACTGAAGAAATTATTTCTTTTTTCTAATTTACATCTCTTTACGATATTTCAAAAAATAAGTTATATTATATTTATAAATTTTACAGCTTCTCAAATTTAGCCACACTCACAGGTCTTTTGGACTTCTAATTATCACAACCAGACGCCCTCACCAAAATTTACACTTTACGTCCTTTAATTAGGTTCACATTAAACAAATTACGTTAATAATTTATATAAAAATAAAAATTATTTTAATTAATTTCCCATATGTTCAACTAATATATTCTGTTTACTTTTATACATATATATTTTCAAATAAAACAATTTGCAATAATACTTATTCAATTGTGTTTAGTGTAAATTTATTGAGAAAATTAGAAGTACAACAGACATGTGAATGCCTACAGGCCCATTAATTTTGAGAAGCTGTAAAATCTACAATTATTGCATTTTTTAATTTTTTTCTTCGAATTCTAACTTCTGAAAATTATCTTTATTTATGGTCAATTAAAAAAATGAGCATACATAGCAAAATGTATACGCATTTTACGGCCCTAACGAAATTATTGCTATCAATACAATAATTTCCATAAATAACATGAAATAAAGAGCAATTTCACGACTTTGTAAAAAAATGTTTTCTTTTTATCTAATCATTGGCATTTATATTTAATTTAAAGTTAGTTTTTCTTTTAAACAACTTCAAACAATAAAAATAAAATGATTTAAAAATATATATGCTCAACATTGATTTGTTATTCGTAGTAAATTATTTTAAGGAAAATACATTATTTGTTAAAAACTGGTGCTAATATAATGGTACTATTTTAAAATATTATAAATAAAAATAGTTCTTTCAATATTGTAATAATATTTTGATGAACATTTGATTTTTGTCCAAAAATGTTAATTGACCTTTTAAAAAATTCTAAATAAAGTTCAAATGCTACATTAAAAATATATCAACATCGTGATATTTTATTGAAATGCACATAAAGAAATAGAATTTTAATGAGCTGTTTATTGGACTTCCGTCCCTTCTAGTCCCAAAAATCCCTAAATTCGACTTCCGGCAATAAAATAAATACGTAACCAAATTAAAGATTTGAAGGGACCTTTTGCAAGTATTTTTAAAGAAAGAGCAAAATAATATTATAAGTTGAATTTTAGTCATAAAAATTGTATACATTTTCGGTTATAATTTGTTTTAAAGACCTTTTCTGTTTTGGATTGATTAAATACATAATTTCTATTAATATCTCGTGTTTTAAATTTTTAATTTACGAAAAAGTATTTTCATTGCCTCATACACTGTGAATTAAGGTCAAAACCGCACTTGGTTTTCCGTGATATCTCTGGAACCAAAAGACACTGGACCTTCAAATTTATACACAATATATCCTTAACAGATTACAACTTCATGCCATAGCAGATTTGCAAAGACTTGAATGGATTTTGCGAAATTGCAAAAATCGAAAAACCGCACATGTCGAATGGGTCAGCGTTATAACCGCACCCCCTTTTCTCCGCTATGGAGCATTATTTGAACAATCTATTGATGAGGTTATTTAGACAGTCCGAAATACATAAAGAATTGCGAAAGTTTGGGTTGCTAAGTCATAGCAGGCCGCCAGTAGCTCATATTGAAATTAAAAAAACCTTGATTTTGAAATATGTGAATTCAAATAAAGTAATGATGGCTATCGAAAACTGTCCTCGTTGTGCATGTCTAAATACCAGTGTTGCCATAATAAAATAGCTAATAAAGTCACAATCACGGATAATAATTTCTGACATAGCGGGTTTTTAGGCTATTACGCAGCGTAACTAACAAACGGCTCGACGTATTTTAGCCAAACCATATTAATATAAAGATTATTAAATTCCCTACAAACCGTCATGCATGAGGTTGTAATCTGTTAAGAGACATACTGTGTGTAAATTTGAAGCTCCAGTGTCTTTTCGTTCCATAGACATCACGGAAAAACAAGTGCGGTGTTGACCTTAATTCACAGTGTATATTAAAACGAATAAACGTTTGCTAAAGTCTAATAAAAACAATTAATATATCAATCATTCATAGCAGAAAAATGGCAAATGACTGATTGACCTCATTTCCATATTAATGCCGGTACAATTTCAATAACACTCACAATAATATTAGGTTCACACTTCCAGACCACATCTAATTTGCAAATTATCGTTGTCCAATTCGAGGCGAGAAAATATAAAAATTGCAACGATGAGCCACATTTTCAAGAGCTAGCATTATTCACATTGTGCAAATATTAATGTGCGTGGAAACTGTATCAACCCAAGCCAGTCGTATAATTATAAAAATCATCATTATGACTCGAATAACCCCGATGAATTCATGAGGGGTGGTTCATAAATTCCGATAGTTTAAGACTTTTGGCACACAGTTCAAACATTTATTCTCTTGCATAAATTGTCTTATTTAAACATTGATTAGTTATTTTTATTAAACTTAAACTCATGAGAAGTTTTGATACAAAAAACAATTCTAGTCTGAAGAATTTTAAATTTTGATGTTTTTAACTTTTCAAACAATTTTTGTAATCGCCAACCATCAAAACCGCATTCTTAAAAGTCTTAAACCAACTTCTTTCAAATTGAAATGTATTGTATTTTAATATAAAATCACAAACTTATCTTACCCCCCAATAGTTATTTATACAAAAAGGTCGATAAGTTAAGTCATTTTTAAACACAAGAATCATTTTAAGCCACGAGAATAGCAACTGAATTTAAAAAAGCCCGAGTGTTTAATAATAGTTATCGACCATGTTTTCTACAAAATTTTATTCATTTCTAATGAAATTAACATAAACATCTTAAAAAACATAGTGCGGCATTTATGACTACAACCAGAAGTAAACGTAGTTACTGAGTTCTCTGATAAGTGGCTAATTTAAAAAAAAAAAACACTAACAAAACACAGTTAAGCCATGCCCCTCAAAACTGACTACCATATAAATTTAATGAATTACTTATCATATTTGGAGGTCACACTTTAATAATACAGAAAAACGTGATTTAAAGAATTCTTTAAAGCACTTATGCTATAATAACGACTTCGACAGAGCAAAATTGAGTGTCATAATATCAATATTAAGCAATAAAAATGCATAAAAAATATAAATGAATAGTGTTAAAACAACGTTAATTTAAATTATTATACTACTGTGAGTAAAAAATAGGAAGACCCTGCTTACAATTTCAAAATTCATAATTTATTTTTCCAAATATTTTTTCTAGTTTGGTATGACTGTCAGTGCCATTTGTGCCAAATTCACATCAAAATAATAATTCACTTGCTTTTCTGAAGTTCAAAAAGTGTAATCGGCGATTTTTATAATGAGTGAAATTATTGAACAATGAAGTTCCATTAAATTATGTGTTCAAATTTCTGGTGCCGAAGGTAACATAATGTTGCAAAAAGACCTTTGGTGTTTTTGATTTTTATAAATTATCTAAAGAAGGTCGAGAACGCGTTGATGACGAACCACGGTCGAGACGGCCATCAACATCAACTGATGATCAAAACATCGATAAAATCAAGAAATTGGTTCTTAAGAATCAACGATTAATAGTCAGAGATATTTGGAATATCCAAAGAATCAGTGAAAACCAATTTGAGAGATCATTTGGACCTAAGAAATGTTAAAGCACGATTAGTACCAAAATCATTAAATTTTTTCATTGATTCTTTGTGTGTTTTTCACAAAATTTTGAACCAAAATCTCGTGCCGCAACCACCGTGTCCGCCTGGTTTAGCTCCGTGTGATATAAACGACCGCTCCGGGGAAACCGTTTTGAGTCAATTGAAGACATTAAACTTGAATCGCTACACGCATTGAAGGCTATTCCAGAAATTGACTTTAACAACAGTTTTGTGGATTGGATAAATCGTTGACACAAGTGTATTGGGGCCAAAGGACATTACTTTGAGAGGGACGAAACAAAATTGGAAGAATAAACTAAGAATTTTGAAATTATAAACAGAGTAGTTAATAACCTAGTTTTATTAGAAAAATTGTGGCTTGAAACTATATAGTATCTAAAATTCAACCTTATAAATTCATATCAAATGATGGTTTTCCACGAACTCATTTACATGCCCTCGTACAGCTATAATGGTGTAGTTCGGTGGGGTAGTTGTTTATTTAACTTGTGGCCCACGTTTTTGTAAAAATCATAATCGACCATTTGCGGAAAGTTTATTCATCATTCAATATATAGTAAATACTGCGGTTTAACAATGAATGATGAATTACTCCCTTGATATTTTAATATCATTATTATCTGGAAATGAACTGGTTTGCAATTTTCAGAATTTGCTCAGTGATTCTGTTACCATAATCACTGGAAATTACATCCGAAATTCAACATCAGTTTCGCAATTATGTAGAGAGCACTTAAAGTGATTACGACTTAATTTCCACTAAAATGGCAAAAATGTTGACTTAATTAAATAGTATTTAAAAAATAATTCAATTTTAATCAAAACTCAAATAAAAAGAATGATAAACGAGAATTACAATTAAATAGACTTGAAAACGAAAGGAACAAAATCATTCCAAGCCATAAAACGCAATTTTGAAGTTCTCAGAAATTTCTTCACTCGAATTGTTATGCAGTATTTTGTTTACTTTTCTTGGAACCAGAAAAGCGTGTGTAAGGATCAAAGGACATTTGTTAGGTCTCTTTTCGAAATCCTGGGAAATTCAACCTTTCTATATACAATTTAAGCAAAAGAAAAGTTTAAAAATTTATTTTTATTATCAGACAAAGGATTTTGGAGAAAGTAGATGTTTTACTTTTACTTTAGTTTATTTATAAACCAAACCACATAACTAAATCAATTTTCTATCTATATTTAAAAAATCATTTAAAAGCCCTTTATGTACAAGGCAATGTTTATCTCATATTCATTATAAAAACTTTAATGAATTTTAAGATTAATTTTGATTTAATCATTATTATTAATTTATTCGTACTACTAAACCTAACATATATATAATTTGTGTGCAATTCCACATCGAAAAGTAGACTTTTTTTTTAACAGAAATGGGTTCTGTAACGATTTACTTTTCTACACGGAGTGCTGAAATATTTTAAAATTTGGACGCAAATTTGTCACTAATTTAATGAAATTACATGTTGTTATCATAAAACAATCTCTACAAATTTTTTTTATTTAAACACAGTCGACAAAGCTTATTAGAGTGACATGGGAATGTTTCTATCTCTCTCCAACCAAATCAGATTTATTTAAGTGGTACTTGACAAATAGGTTTTTTTGGATTCATGTTTCAATAATTTAAAAAAAAAAATAATTCAAATATTCCCTTTACATTCTCTGCTGAATTCCCTTATTATATGTTAAAAACTATCCCTTTTTTCGTAAAAATTATTAAAACAAAAAAAACCCAACGATTTTTGTTCATAATAATTCAATTTTATAAAATCGCAGTAAGCACTTTTTATGGTAGCAAAAAACACTAAAAACTGCTGTAACGTTACAGCCACCATGTTTTTATTCAAAAATTCAAAAAAGATTTTTCTACTTAACAAAATAATCGAAATATGCAATTTCATCAATATAATTAATCATAGCTAACATCATAGACCTCATGATATTTTTTTGAAATTTTTAGTTGATTAATTTTAATGAAAATTTTCCTGAATAAAACGTCATTTTTTCATACCTAAATTTAACATTTTTAAAATAAGACTTTCAAGGGGCTATTTTACATACCCTTCATTACAAGAAGTTGAATACAGTCATTTTTTTAAATCAACCATCAATATCTCTAATATTTTCCATAATTTAAAAAATTCCTTTGGAAATAGGATTAAGGGATTCGTTGAGAGTATAAGTATGAAAAATATTAGAATTGGGTTCATCACCACTACTTCTAGAAAACATAAATCAGCATGGCGCCATTTTGATCCCTGGAAAAACGTTGCAGAAAGTTGAATACACTCCCGTTTTTTATGGGTTACTATTGCTTTTTTCGGGTTTGAAGTAATAGAAACTATTAAAATTCTATCCCTTTTAAATTAAATGGGTTTAAAACAGTATTTATTTTATTTAAAAATATAATTTTATTGGTAAATATTGGGAAAAATTGGGTTCCATGAATTTTTGAATAAAATTGTGTATAAACTTTAATAATAACACTTAAAGTACTCAATAATCAAAATAACCATTATTTTCAATAGATTTATTAAAATAATTGTACAATATTTTGCACAGAAGGCACTACAAATTAAATGAAATAGCAACTTTTGATTGCGTTCATTCGTCTTTCTGTACTGAAAGTGATATAATTCATATTTTTTATTTCAAATTTAGATAATAAATATAAAATTCCGAAAGGCACTTAGTTAAACTATAATATTGTAAAGAAAATATCACAAATCGGTTTCAGTAGTTAAATCGAACCGATTTTGAATCTATTGAAAATAATGGTTATTTTGATTATTGAATACTTTTAGTGTTATTTTTAAAATATTTTTTATATACAATTTTATTCAATAAATTCATGGAACCCAATTTTTCCCCATATTTATCAATAAAAGCATATTTTTAAATAAAATAAATACTGTTTTGAGGCCATTTAATTCAAAAGAAATATAANCGCATTGAATATCAATTTTTATTATAGTTTCGATTTCCAGGGATCAAAATGGCGCAGTCTGATTTTTATTTTCTAGAAGTAACTGTGATGAACCCAATTCTAATATTTTTTCATACTTATACTCTCAACAAACCCCTTAATCCTATTTCCAAAGGAATTTTTTAAATTATGGAAAATATTAGAGATATTAATGGTTGAATTAAAAAAAATGACTGTATTCAACTTCTTGAAACGGTAATTTACAAACGATAAAAAAATACGGTTTTCAAAGAAGATTTTTATTTGATAAAACTAGATTCATATAGAATGTTAGCTTCTGGTTTCCTATTTCTTATATTCTTGCTCATCTTTTAAAATTCCATAACTCTATAATAGGATTGGAATTAGGTCAAGCACGAGGATTAACATTAAAGACAATTGTTGGGTTAACAATCTCATTTTCCTGGCAATTAACCTTTTTCCGAATTATTGGCATTAAAAATAATTCTTCAAAGGATTTAGCAGATTTTGTGTTGGTTAAAGAGATAGAGAGAAAGAAAACTTCATTACGAGGACGTAATTACGAGATGTCCACGGGACCGCAGGTAATTTCATAAAATGTTGACGAGAAATTCCGAGCAGAGAATTGCCATCGTTGAAGGCTCTTGGCCAGGAGAGAGCTTAATTGGCATTGGAGGGCTGTCTGTCTGTCTTTCAGTATTTCAGTCTGTCTGGAATTGGATGGAGTAGAGAGATGGAGAGCTATAGACAGAGAGAGAGGAAGGAAAACGATGTGGAAGACAGCAAAATCACTTGACAAACATTTCAGCTGATTGTAATTACTTTAAATGAGCAGCCCCCAGATTTTGAGGCACCAATTAAATGCTCATTCATCTCTTCAGAGCTTCAGCTTTAATTGCAGTCACTCAGTCAAAAGGGATTCGAGTGATGAGCTATTATTGAAAATATTGTTGTTCTGTCGTTGTTGATGATTCCATTACTTACAGGACACGCTTGAAAAACTAAGATAATAAGCATAAATCGCCTAGACGGTCATCGAAATTGTTGTTATATTTTTACGCGACACAAATACTACTCCACAGATTAATAATTATAAATTAATATTTTAAGAAGGTTCACTAGAAAATCTAATAACTGTCATTATATTACTGATGATACATCTTCCGGATCCTGTATGCACAGTATTTAAAAGAAAAAAATTAAAATTAAAATTCAATTAACTTTGAATCCACCATTTGCAGAAGCAATCACATTTAAAACGAACTCGGGTTAAAAGTCAATCAAAAGCGTCCTTCTAGGTGGTGTAACACAAATATGTTTATAAATAAAAAAAAATAATATCCCCGGCCTCAACAGCCGAACAACTGTTATCGTCAATAATAATTGTTTGACACAGGCAGATTTTTAAAGCTTGGATGGGCATACTTTCGAAAAATATAGCTAGACTTTAAAGTAATTATATTAGCTACCGTAAGCATTTCCAATGACAGTATTTAAGGCATCTTCTTTCTAACGGCATTTGACACCTCGTTTCTTCGAGCGATTTCTAACGGGAAATGTGTCAAGTCCACAATTTCATATATTCATCGCGTTTATATGAGCATAATAAAAATTGTATTGAATCAGTCTTTTCTTGGCCGAAAATAAACCAATATCTAACTATCGCACTCGCGTTTAATTTACAGATCACATACAGAAGCCATTTGTTCTTGGTGCTAATCATTTCAAAACTGATAATGGTTTGTAAACTGATATAAATTTGAAATTGTGAAAAATTGGATGCAACCTATATTGGCTCTTGCTTCAGAACATGGTCATATTAAAAAATTATTATATATTGACTATTTTACAAATATTAAGTCCTTCATAATTAGGTATATTTAAATTAGAAGGTGCGTATCCGTCTACATATCCACTGCCAGAAAAAAAACAATGAAGTGTTACATACATTCTAGTTATTTAATATTTGAAACTATTTCAAAATATAATAATTTGTTACAAAATATTTATTTCATGACGATAAAAAAGTTTCCAATATTGAGTAATAGTTTAAAATAAGTTTTTGTGAAATATAATATAATTCAACGACTTATACTATTATATAATACAGAATTATTTACAAAACTAATTATTATAATAATCAACAAGTAATTTTTATTTTGTTCAATATTTGTCCAATTTTTAAAGTGATAAAAGAAATGGACTCAACAGCTACAAAAGGCTAAAAAATTGTAGAAAAAATTATAAGTAACGATTAGGCAAGGATAAAATCTGATTTCCCTATAAAAACACAGCTCAAAATAGACCACAAACAATCATATATAACAGTACAGTAATCAGAGCCATAGAAATAATAACGAACAAAAATAATTTGCCTACAACCGAATTAAAAAAAATTCGAAAATATGAGATGTTGGCTAATGAACATAATAGTATTTATCCCGGAACTAGGGTCATCACAATGCCGTGGTCTTAATCTGAAATGGCTTTGTAACTAAATATTTCAAGCACACCTTGGATAAACAAGAAATAAATGAAAAGTTTTATTTGTGATATCAGCGCCTTACAGCTCGAAGGACGATTTAATGTGAGAAAGTCCTCGTATATGCAAACGCAGATTATTAAAAAGACAATGGAAAGTATGTAAATGGATTAGTAATATGGACATTTACTTTGAATTACCAGCTATTTATGGATAAGATTTATATTCAAAATATTAGTCATTCCAATTAACCAGGTAAAATGATAAATCTGTGAAAAAATGAATATATTGGAAATAACTTTAATTTATATTATATCACATATTCTCGAAAATAAGAATACTTAACATAACATAGTCTTAACTGACATTTATCCTTTAAATTATATAGAAATCAGAATGGGCTAATTTTCCGAATTGATCTAAATAAAATAAATTTTAATAAATATTTACAGACACTGTACATCATAATTTCGTATAAAATTGCATCCATTAATACTAATTTCAACTTTGTAGGAAAGTAATTCAGAAGAAGGAGTAATTCAAATTGAATTCATTCCCGATTTTCATGGTACACTGCGCCTCCATTTACATACCAGTATAAGATAAGCATAGACTAGACCAAGGCAGAGACAAGATGTCACGAGAGCAGATGGATTGAGAAGTCAGAATTTCATGAATAATAATGACTAGGCCTGTGCTTACGGAAATGGCTCCAGAATTAAGATATATGACGATAATAAAACGTCACATGTGTGTTTACACTTTGCTTTTGCTCTTCTTCTTTCCATTGGCTGTTTTGCGAATTTCGTTGTTGTTGTTGTTGGCTTTTGGGGAAATTGCTTTCATTCTGGGCCACAGACCACAATTAGGCGGGAATAGTTGGACATGTGATGGGGCATTTTTGTCGAAACAGTCGGACAATTGTTCGGCCCGTTTAATTGGCGAATAGGCGAGAGCAATAAATCACGCCAGGTGTCTGCGTTTTGCCAGCGCGAAATTGCAATTCATCACTCGCCCGTTTTATTACCCATCATACGAGTACTATGTTGTGTATAGAGTATTTTTGGCGCACATATTGAACGGAAATAACTAAATTGAATCACTTTGTTGAAAAACGTTTTACTATTGAAAACGATGGTGATAATTTTTCACATAAAAAATATAATATTGCAAAGGAAATTTTTGAACGCTAATTTATGATGTTATATTTTTGCTTTTTAGTGTCATGTAACAGTAGTTAACAAATTATTAAATTTCGAAATAATTTTTAATATGTTGTGAAATAGTAGTTTACGCAACTGTAGGTAATAAATCGTTTTTCCAAGTCGAGGTCCAAGTTTGACGCCTGAGTGTAACGAAATACGCAAAGATTTTGGATTATACGTACGATTCTTTCTGGCCAAAGTTTGGCTAGATTTTCAAATAGAAGAATAATTTTGTGTATGCGTGAAAGTTTTGTGCCATTTTGTGAAATAAACAAATAAATGTAAACATTACTTAAAGTGTCTGTTATAATTTTAAAGATATCTAGATTTTTGTCATATTTAGCAGTCATTCAATTTTTTTTCTCAAACTGAAATGTCAAATGTTTTCTCTGTACAATTTTGATACAATGGATATTTTTTGCAAATTTGTTGTGATAAGTGTTATCTTTGTCACACGAGATTGCAGTTAAATCGTTTAGTTGGTTGTTTTGAGGTGATTCCAAATTTATCTTCATATATAATAAATTGACAACATAAGTTCGGATTATTTCGGTTTCATTTGGAATTCTTCGGCTATCGTCATGGCCCGGATTGACTTGTATGGGAATTTAGGCCTAGTTTATGACACTGTTATAACTTTTGACAGACTTTACCGCACCAGGGCGGTAAAGTACCACTTTGCCGCACGCAAATCGCGCATTTTACCTAACTGAATTGCACAAAATTATTTACAGATACGAAATCATGTGGTTTATCGAGCATATCCTTTTGTGGTTTTATTTAAAATAATTTTGTCCCTGAAACATCTTGTACAGCATTTGTAATATATTGTGTGACTGGATTACAAATCCTTTTATTTCTGCTTGAAAGAAATCGTTATCTTGTGCGTGTTTTGATAAAGTATAGGGAATTCAAAAACAAAGATTGTGCGTTTTGTAAAGACATTTGAATAACAAGGACAGAGAAATTTGATAAATTTTTTTATTCTTCGTAGATAATCGTTTTCAGTCACGGCCTAATTAGGTCATTTTATTGCATTTATTTGGACCAACATCTCCCAAGTCTGTGACGACAACTTTTTTAGTCAATTTTGAAAATCAAAACAGCCCGACTCGCCCACTCATCTTAACGTTGCTTGTGGTTTTATTTTTCTCTTGAAATAAAATTGATTTCATGAATTTCAATTGTTATTTTATATAAGATTTTAAATTTAATCTTGATTACATGTACAAAAATTTGAATATTACTATGTTTTACAAAAATAAATAACTTTTGGTAATTTATTTCGGACTGAAGCTGATCAATTATTGTTATATTTTTAAAGATTTTTAATTCGTTATAAATTTATTCCCAATTTCAATATTTATTATTCTTATTATTTTTAAAAATATTAAAATAAATAAAGACGAAATCAGTTAAACTGAAACTAATATTCGTGTACAAATTGGAATAATTTATTTTTATACTACAAATATTTATATCTCTTTTTCACGTCTCGACAATCCATAAAGGGTACAATATTGCTTGTAAATAATGGAAATTATGCATTTATCATACCCAAATTATATACCCTATCATACTATCAAATAGACTCGACTATATGTTTTGGAAATCCTGTATATTTCTACTTTTTAATAATAATAATAATTATTCCCACGACATTCACAACGGAACTAGGGGTAGTCTCAACCTTAACCACGGGTGTTACACTGTACACGACTGTTTTTGTTTTTTCAGTGTATTAGTAGTCAGTTAATAGCACCTAGACTGGTTGTAAACGGATCCAGTCAATCCGCCCATTTTATTTATTTGTTTGCGCCATCACTAATTTATAATTCGCTATGAATATTATTTCGCAATGTTGTTGATATATACACAAATGGAAACTTTTTCGCGCTAGATAAATATCCGCCCGGGATTTGATCCCACGACCTCGAGGAGGATGTCCACGGTACTAACCGCTAGGACACAGAGGCAGATTTCTACTTTTTGGCTGCACAAAATAAAATGCTATATTGCTTTTAAATATGCGTTGGATAAATTATTGTACAAAGTGTTCAATAATGTTTTTCTATTGAATTTTGTTGTAAAATAGCTAATTTAGTCTTCTTCTACGACTCAACAGCCTTTACCGATCTAGGTCTAACAAATTTGTATTATGAAATCAAAGTTATCAAATGCCAATCTTTCACAATTGACACACTAAATATCATGAGTATGAGTCATTATTTGTTATGATGTAATTAGCACTTTTTATAAAATGACTTATTTCAGTACCCAATATTTTAAATTTTCAAACCACTATAATCATGTTTAGATTAACAAATTAAAAAGTTTATTATAATATTTAGAAACGGACAAAAAATGGCAAATTTTACTCAGAAATTCGGTCCATAATAATCATTATAATTTCCGGAATAATCACATAAACTTTTTAAACTAACTACTTTTAATAGAAGATAAACAGGTTATTATTTTAACAACAGTTTTGAAAAACCTTAAAAATTATTGAAACTGCAAGCGATAAAAAGTCAGGCAAATTAAACTATTCTCAAAATTTCGGTGGCTATATTTAAATTTCAATTAATCATTTTATAAAAATATAGTTATTCATACAACAAGATCGATAAGATAAGGCATTATTAAACATAACGGTTGTTTTAAACCACGAGCGTAAAGGAAACCCTAGTGTTTAATAATGATTATCGACCGTGTTTTATACAAAATTTTATGCATTTTTAAAGAAATTAACACAAAAATTAAAAGAGAACATTCGTTGTCTTAAAATAAAATTTAAGTTTTTATCTCCCTAACATTGTTTCCTTTCCTTTTTTAATTCTAAGTGAAAATGGAGAACGCAACATCTTTCTCTGCTTTCACATAGAAAATATTATCAGTTATCGGATGGTTAAAATTTAAAACGACCGAAAACGGTTGGTTTAGTACTAATTTGTACTAATTTAGTACTATTTAAATAAAACAGTCGAAAACACACACATACATCCGCCAATACAGTTAAACTCAACAAAACTGGCGTACAAATAAATCTGATCGATTTCTTTCACTTAAAGAATAAAGAAAAAGCACTAGTGCTATAAAAACGGCTTAGACAGCAAAAAATTTTAGTTTCATAATATCGATTTAATGTTACTTAAATGCATAAACTATACAAAATTAATAAACTAAAATGAAAAGAGGAATTTAATTCGATCCACGCTTTTTTATTTTGTGGACCAAAAAAACAAGACAAATTCGAAGGATTTTACACAAAATTAGACTAAAATCTAAATCGATATATTTATAAAGCTTGTTAAAATTTCTTAAAATTTATTTTTAAAAAACAATTTAAATCTTTGAATCTTCAATGATTTAAGAAAATCTTACTACAATATAAAAAACAAGTATTCAAACACTTAAAGTGAGTATTGAAATGGTGAACAAATGCTTGAAACTCGAAATCAAATGGTATTTGTATTTGTGTTTTTGATTATGTGCCAAGGGAAAACGGTGAAATTAACCGCAATGCCAGTGAAATTCGCAAATGACGGGGGGAATCGATCAGAGCAGCAGCGTTAAATGCGCCAGACTCGCGAATTAACCCCGCATTTCCGCATCGGGAATCGATTCCAATCCACTTAAAGCGGACGGGGAGCGCCATGTGCTGCTCCACTTCCCGAACGAGTGTCACTCGGATCCGGCCACACAGATCAGCAGCCGGGACGAGAGACAAAGAGGGAGTCGGAGAGGCAGAGCAAATCAAGCAATCCGGACTGATGACGCGTTTTGCTAATTCTAAACTCAATCAAAGAGCAAAAGACGGAATTTGCAAACCAATTTAAATTGCATTTACACGAGATTTCGGAATGCCATGTAAATACTCTCTATTCCGCTTTTGATAAATATTGCATGTAAACTGCTGCTCCGATTAACCCACATCGTGATGATGATGATGATGAATCGCTCCTCCATTCACTTTAATTGGATCTTAATACTAAATCTGTGCTAATTAAATGTAAATAGTATTGAGATTTAGGATGAAATCAGATGAATAAATAGTCAAAATCGTATAGAATGACAATTTTAATTACACAGAATGTTTAATTAAAAATTGCACTTAATACTGATGTCTGCAAATTTATTAAATTTTTATGTTACTTATAACAAAGCATGTTTTATTAAATTCATTGATTTTAAGAATGTAACGGAAAATTTAATATGAATTACTATTATCAATTGTAAAAAATCTCAAATAATAATCTATTAATTTGGAATTAAAGTTTGTGCAATTCCGAATCGAAACGTAAACTCTTTTTAATTCAAATTGGTTCTGTAACGGTTTACTTTAAAGCACGGGTGCGGTAATATTTCAAAATTTGCACGAAAATAGTCACCAATTTAATGAAATTATATATAGTTTCCAAAACCAAGTTTATTGTTTAAATATTTTAATTTGAAAAAACCTTTGCGAGTGATTTTATTAATAATTATCGATTAACGGGTATTTTTTAGAATTACACAAAATAGCGTTCAATGCACATGTGAAATCGGTTATTACAGCATTCATTTACTTGTTTTTACTCACTTCGTTAAAATACATGGTAAATTCGTTCTGTAATAATCTCCATTTCACCACTTGTATCGAAATAACTATTTTCGCATATTATTTTTCCAAAATATTTAATGTATAGTATGACTCTTATCACATAAACTTATTATTTAAAATAAACATACAGTCTCTATTCAGTATTCAAATTTACACACAATATATTTTGTAACAGATAACTATTTTGTGTCTTAACAGATTTACAAATACTTGAATCAATTTTGCGAAATTGCGAAAAAACGAAAAATCTCAAGTTCCGAATGAGTCAGCGTTTTAGCCGCACCCTCCTTTTCTCGTACGTGGGACATTATTTAAACAATCTATTGATGGGGGTAGTTATGTCCAGAACTTTGAAAGTTTGGATCGCGGTGTCACTGCAGACCGCCAGAAGCTCACATTGAAAGTCTTAAAACCCTGGTTTTGAAATATGGTGTGTAAATTTAAAGATCGAATTTCTTTTGGTTCCAGAGATATCAAAGATAAACGGGTGCGGCAGTAACCTTAATGAAGACTATATATAATTTATAGAACATATTTAAAATTTTGAATTCCATTTTTTCATAAAAAAAATAGTCAATTTTTTCAGTCTTAAATACTAATTCATTTTAATAGTTATTTAAGCTACTACAAAATCGTAAATCAGCGGATTTTTATGAGATGTGAGAAAAATTGAGCTAAAGGCGAATTGTTTGTCGTTTTTAAGTTAAAATTGAATTTTACACCCAAACAGGAGATGCATTTTTCTAATCTTACACATTTGACTTACGTGATTAAAAATGAATTATAAATCTTAACATTGAGGCAAGTTAATAAGATTGGACACATTTTCTTCTCAGAACCGATGAAACATCTTCTTGGTCCTTTATTCATGAAAAATACTTTTAATACAGTAAAAAATGAATTTTAAATGAATTAAAACCAATAAGTGGGAATACACATTATTGTGTGCCCAACTTATGTTGCGTATGTTATGAATTTCTTTTTATCACTAGTGAAAAAGTAATAAAATTTTCACTAGTAAAACAATTTTAATAAACTCAAATAAATGGCTAAAATAATTATAATTCTGAAATCATTCTACAAATTTATTTAAATAATAGGTAATACTCGAATTAACAGAATATTTTATATACACTGTGATTTAAGGTTATAACCGAACTCGTTTTCTTGATATCTCTGGAACCAAAATATGCTGGAACTTTACATTAACACACAATATATGTATCTATTAACAGATTTGAACGTTATGTCATAAAAGATTTGCCAAAAATCTAAAAACCACACATTTCGCATGGATCAGCATTATAACTGCATAATATTTATTGATTATTAGTTCCAGATTTAGGCATTTGATTATGAAATAATTTATCCCAATAAAAAACAATGCAAATTAATTAAAAACAATATTTTAAAATATTGAAAAGCAGTTCTTTGCAATCTGATTTAAATCTAAACTTAGACACTAATCTTAAAACAACAAACAAATTTCTCCTTTCTTATTCATATAATTCACCGCAAAAAACACACACCGTCTAAATTTTTTGTTTCCCTCGACTTTATCATATGAGTATCACGCATGTGAGATTCCTTTCAAGCAGAAATGAAAGGATTTGTAATCCAGTCACACAATATATTACAATCGCAGTACAAGAGTTTTCAGGGACAAATCTGAAATTGTTTTAAATAGGAACAACAAAATTTATCGTGTCTTATACAAATTTAGGATAAAACCTCTGTAAAAAATTAAAAATTGTGAAATACTTTATTGGAAAACTTAAAATTTCCGAAGATAAATGTTAAGATTTTATATATCACTAGCTGGACCCGGCAAACGTCGTTTTGCCAGCTTGTATTATTTTAAGGAAATATAAATTCAGCTAAACAAAGAAATACTAAGCAATATGGGTTTGAGCCGATGAAATTATAATTGAAAGGGGAATGAATCGTTTTAGGAAAAAAGCATCACACTACTATATATTCAAGTTAATTTCTTTTTATTTTATTATGAAAGACTGAATAGATTAATCCTTAAGCGTAAAGGAGTGGACAATGTTTTAAGTCTGTCCGTTTTGAACAAAATGTATGGTTTTCCTTCGCGACTACATGCCAAGCTGGACCCGGCATACTCGAATATTCGGCAAAGTTTTAGCCATTTTAAAATTCAAATATTCGATCACGAAGTATTCGAATAAAAATAAAATTCTACTTCAATTTCACTTGAAAAATTTAATTTTTTGTTGAATTTCTTATGAAAATTAAATTAAATTTTTAAATATTACAGTAAAGTATGTTCGTTGTGATTAGTTCTGATGAAGTTTTTCTACTAAAACGATTTTCTAAAGATATACGTAAAACTAGAGTTCGGAAAAGAATTTAATTTGATTTTAGATACTTAACACGTTGGAATATTATGTTCGAATTGATTCATAGGTTTTATAAATTGCCTGTGTTCAAAATGCTTTAATTGATATTAAAAAAAATTATCTCAATTACATAAATACATGAATTCTCTAAAACGTAACTTTTTATATGGTAACTATTGTAATGTATGCTGCTAATAAAAACACATATTTATTTTAAATTTTTACTATGAAGAATTAGTTTTAAAAAATTGATTAGTTTAGAGAAATAAATTATTCGTATATTGGAAAAGTTGGTCGAAAAATATTCGTTATGCAAATAGTGGGTATATTATTTGATTTGGCATTCGCTACATATAACTATGCTAATGTAACTATTAAAATTTAGCATAAAATGCAAAATAAGTCAAATAAATTTTAGAACATATTTTTATGTTTCTGTTTTATATTAGAATTATCCTGTAAATTGCAATTATTAAAGGATTTAGGGGAAAGTCATTATAAAAACAGAAATTAATGAAATCACTCACATATTACATAATAATATTTATTTTAAAAAATTTTAAAGCAACATCTTTTACCGGTCAATAAAATTGAAAATGAAAAGCAAACTTCTCTCTCTCTCCTTTATATTCAATTCGACGATACATAAATATTTGTAAGATATAGATGAAAATAATACATATGTTATTTATGCATCTGAATTGTCGAATTGAATAAAAAGAGGAGAGAGAGAGAGAGAAGTTTTCGATGAAATTTTAGTTTCCAACAGTTATATTTTTAATTTTAAAATATTGGTTCTCGCTGATGGTCACAATGTAAACAGATTTTTAGATTTTTTTTAAACAGTTTTAACCTGATTTTCTTAGTATTGGTGGGTTTTAAGATCTTGATTTTGTTTTTATTTAATAACTTTTTTATTAAAAACGTTTTTATTTTTAATTTTTGAAATATCTTTTAGAAATATAGGAGGATAATTTATTACATTGATTTCTATTCGATTCCTATTGCTTAAACGTGTAAAATTCAATTCTCAATTTTCAGTTTTTTTCTGTGTGTTGGAATACGAGCTAATAAAAAGATGTTAAAAAGTTAATAATGTAAAATAAAATAAAACCATATCTGTTATTAAATCAAACTGTTTTGGATTCCAAGGAAATATCATATAGTTTTTTATTATAAATTCTCTTGATTCTTAAATAGTTTCCAAAATATATTAAAAACAATATAGTTTGAAAGATGCTATTTGATTTTAAATGCACAATAAATTTTCACCATTAAAAATTTCACTAAATTCACTTTATAATTTCAGTTAATCGCGAACTGCAGCTAGTTTTGGACAAGTTGTGACAGAGGCTGTGGCGGATATGATGGGATTTAAATCATGGGAGGGCAAACATGATGTGCAAAGCGAATTGGGCCCATAAATAACGTTGTGTGAAATTAATTGATGGCAGAAATGTTGGAGAGAAATCTGAATGCGAATCCCGACTCACTTGTCTCGCAGCGAGATCTCGGTGAACCGGAGCTCGACAATCTCGTCCGCGTGTCCGGCGATGAAGACCAGCAGGCACTGGGCCAGTTCCGAGCCGAGCAGAGTCCTATTCAGAGCCACCAATCCCCATTCGTCAGCTGTCCTCCTGTTTTCCGAACCAAAGTTCACGCACACACAATCTGCGAAGCGATAAGTGATGGTAATTTATACATCGTTTAAGTATTTTATTGGTTTTTGTCGAAAGAATCGTAAAAAAGCTATAAAACTATAAGCATTGTAACAAACTGTCTGTTATGACCATACTTTTATATAGTTTATTTTTAAACAAGATATTTAAATATGTTAAATATTAAATTATTATTAAATATTTAAATAAATATATTTA
Organism: Clogmia albipunctata; assembly: GCA_001014945.1. Taxonomy (NCBI): domain Eukaryota; kingdom Metazoa; phylum Arthropoda; class Insecta; order Diptera; family Psychodidae; genus Clogmia; species Clogmia albipunctata. The sequence goes on from JXOV01004664.1 coordinate 28,905, forward strand.
AAATAAATACCTATTTCACTTCAGTTTAATAAAATTGATATTTCCGTACAAATATTTAATTTTTTTTGTCAAAGATATGTTTAAGACAAATGTTTATCTTTAGCAATGTCGATAAGGTAAACAATATTTAACTCTGATATTTTTTATACATTTATGATTCTCTTTTTCTCACTTAAAATGTCTACACCAATATTTGTTTTCCAATCTTCAAATCCAACGCTAATTAACAATAAGGTTGTATGGATCTGTGGTGGTATTAGTAGTGAAACGTCATCAGCTGGATACCATTCATTGTTTTGATTTTGTTTTCAAGGAAATTAGCGATAATATTGTAACAAACACTTTTAAATTAATTTAATACGTGTAATAACTACATCAGACAATAATTTTTTGGACTAATAAGTTGAATATCACTTATTTTGTGACGAAATGAGAAAAAATCACAAAAATTCTTTCACCCAATTCTGTCAAAATGTATTGATATTTTATGAAAATAGTGTTAAATTCGGTACAAGATAGAATCTAGATAATGTTAAATGCAAGCATTTATCTTTTTTAAATGTGAAAAATGAAAAAAGTCGGCATCCTTTGCATTTGGCCGTGTACGAAAAGCAAAAGAAGGGATCGTGAGAAATATTAAAAAGAGATTTTCTCAAGCAATATAGTTTATGATGCACATCCTGTGAGATGTTGCTAGAAGGAAATTAGAAAAAAGAAAGCAACTGTTAAGTTTAGTAGAAGAGAGTCGGTCGGTATCCAGAAGCCTTATAGCGTGTGCACACCGAAAAGTCATAA
>JXOV01004664.1:31329-50644 GCA_001014945.1 Clogmia albipunctata
TTAAGGACCGCCATTATAGTGCAGGAATTTATTAGATTTCTCGCTTGTCAAAACAGGACGAACGGGAGACGAGCGCGCAGAGGATTACAGAAATTGGATTTCTTTTAGCTCCTCTTGCAAATAAATAAAAATAAAATCGCACAGTTTCATGTGAAATATTTCAATGGATTATAAACCTGGTCCTATAAAGAGTGGACACGAGTAAATTTGACAAAAATCGTATAAGGGTTTTCTTCATTAATATTAACACTATTGCTTTACTTTAAATATTAAATTAATAACTACAAATCCATTAATTCAAATTAACAATTTGTTTGATATTTTAGAGATATTCAATATTTATATTTTGATTCAAATTTTACCAATAATTTTTTAATAGAAAAGGCGCCTGAAATGCTGCAATAAAAAGTCTGCAACTTTGAATTGTAGAGTGTTAGACACCAAAAAGTTTGAATTACTGCGTGGTTATGTGAATTAGCAATGGTTTTGTTCGAATTACCGAAAGCACAAAATTGTATGGATTTAGTTCGAAATATCAAAAGATTTTGTAGAGAACTCGTGATAACTTTAAATAGAAAATTTGAAATTATCGACGGTTGGAATAATCGACGGTCGACTGTAATTTTAATTCAATGCAAGAATTTTTTTTCGGACTTTTGATTCAAATTTTAAAATTAAATGTTAAAAACTCTAGCTTTTTCACAAAATAAAAATGAAATTTAACTGTTGTCCTTATATGATTTTTTAAAATTTTCAATAAATTACTGGAACAAGACAATAATAGTCACTCCCGACCTGGTAGAATGAGATGGATAGATTCGAGAGAATTGGTGAGAGCGAATTTTCTTTCTCATTTTCTTCATCAGAGGAGTAATAATAATTTGGAAAAAGTATTTCACAAAACTACATATTACTGTAAAAACCAATGTTGTTCTTTGGTTTAAAAAATTCCCAAAATCTGTTAGGAATTTAAATTCCTAAATATAATAATTGGTCGATAATCATTACTAAATTTTCTTTGAACAATTTTCATGTGCACAGTCTTTCATTGCATGCATATTTTAGTGTAATATCCTTCTCGCAAGTTTAGATTGTTTTTAAACTACGTACCTGCACTCAACTCTGTCTGTGCCAGCGAGACTAGAAGAAGAACGTTTCAATCTCTTCATGCATTTTTCATGGCTAAAAGTTTTGCGAAAAAGACGGCTCTGAATCCAGTTCTATAACTTTATTAAGAAAGGAGCTTTCATCTCTCTAGACCAGGATCGTTTCCAGGATAATTAATTCGTATGAATCATTCATTCTCTGTACTTACCATATTTTATTCAGCATCCAGAACCTCGGAATTATAATCTTTGGTCCTCTTTGGCTCCTTCAATCATTTAATAATACATTTGGCCAGCAAAAGGTCCCTTTCCCGAAATAATCCCGATTTATCGTCCCACTCCCACCATGTAATTACATGAACGTGTCACTAAGTCCATTATTGTAACTTTATTTAGCTTTCACTCTCCCTCCTCCTCTCCTGGATTGACCTTTTATTATTATCTTTCGCATTTATTTCCTCTATTTTGATATCGGCTTTGTGAACTCGGCTCTATTCAAATTGAAATTGGTGTCGCTACAATTTACTTTGTTGCTCACTATTGCGCCATTTCCATCCCTGTGAATAATCGGGTCAACCACTCTCCTCCATGCCTCCAATTTCATTGATCAGCGCCGTTTTCGGTCACTTTGACATGAAAATAAACACCGACCCATATCGGGCAATAATGTTTTTTGAAGAGTCCAGTGAAAGAATCAATTGAATATTCAAATTATTGGCATCACTTGTTTGATGATCGTGTTTTTACTTTAATTTAAAAAATTAAAAATATAAAATTGAAACAATATAAATAGGTCATTTAGGAGACATTTTTAGAACATTTGAATTTTATAAGTTTTTTTTATTTCAAATTTTTTTTTAACAATTATCAATCTCAATTACCAAATTTTAAAATAAACTAACAGTACAATAAAACTAGAAAAATTCTAATAACTTTTATATTCGAATTTAAAATATTCTTTTTACAGTTTGGTTTTCGAAAGGTTTGCTTTTCGACATCGATTTGAGTTGAATAATGCTCAACTTTTTCACACTAGTGAAAATTTAGAATTTTTATTTCACTAGCGAAAAAACAAGAAAGTTATAATCTACAATTAATTTTGTTTCGAATTCAATATTTCGGTGACATTTTGATAAAAAAATCCGTATGATTTTTAATCCGGTCAAATGATGCCCACAACCCTTTCAAATAGAGACCGTTATACCGTAAAATCTTTTTGATAGTTTAACATGAATTTTAAAGAACGTACAAAAAACTATGTTCTGTCCGGGTGTAAAATTCACTTTTTAACTCGAAAATGATCAACGTATGTCACACTCTTTTTCTCGTTAAAAACATGGGTCATTTTACACCCTCCTTGTAACGACAAATATGTTAAATAAGTTGGTTTTAGTAAATGAAACAAGTATGAAGAAACTTAGAGCCGAAGATAAATAAAAGCATGAACCTTATACACTATATTTAACAATCGCCATGAAAATACAATACAAAAGCGTTTTTAGGCCTACAATATAATAATTTCGAATTTTGTCCAAAAACTTGTTTTTTGCTAAAAAAAAGAAAAATGTTCGATAAAGGGTTTTATAATACAATAGCAAATTGTACCATAAATTTGATTTTATTAAACATAAGAAATAGTTGGAAATAAATTCATATCATATATTCTATTTAAAAGTCTTAATTAAGAAAAATTAAATAAAAAAGTTAACCCTAAAAATATTCTAATTATTACTTGGATACTAAAATAACAATATTTTTAAGAACAATTATGCGTATGTAATCTACACATTAGGAATTTATTCTATTTATTTATATTCAGGAAAAATATAGGAAAACCAATAATAATCAAAATCACAGCAATGATATGTAAAAAAATGGTTCAATTACTTTACCGAATATTAATTAATAATTTAATTGCAAAAGACATATTGAATTCAATATTATTGAAATTTTAAATTAATGGATTAATTTCGCTTCATTACATTTAAAATTCAAAAGTTCATTAATAGTTATTTAATTAATAAACAAAAATTTACCAGTATTTAAAAATTATAAAACAATTGGCAAAAACAATTTAATTATCTTTTCCAATTAAACCAATAAAAATCATTTAATAACGCTCATTTCGCACATTTATTGCACTGAACCTTTCACAGTTACTTAGTGGGATTTGGATATATCGGTGAATTGTTCTGCCTTTTATCGCTTATCACTACCACCACCACTGCCGTTAACACGGACAAAAACACAGGGGTACAAAGTCAGGTACAAACACGGTAAATTCCTCATGACAGATTAAAGCGAAATTCGGACGAAAATCGAACCTCTTCCGGCGGAAGTGACTGATTGACTAAAGGATTACAATGTGATGGGCCGCGCGTTTCATTTCCATTCATCTCGGCCCGTGTTCCTTCATCTGTTCTACTGACTTGTGACGGCTTCTGGCGCATAAATCTGTCCCAGCGAAATGTGCATCGATCCCCCATAAATCACGTCCCCACTTAACGTCGAGGACGTCGTCGTTCCAGGCATAATTACAGCCACCCCGATTTCCGATAATGGGGCGCCCATTGTTCCATTAACCGCAATAAATCTCGTCCTGTTCGCCGCTCGCTCCCTAAGCAAACAGATGGCATTTCCGTGCACGCGGCAAAATTGCAATTTTGCAAAGACTCTTGATTCACGATCTTAAATTCTCTCCCCAGTTCCTCCGTCTTCATCCTCCACATTTAGCTTCAGTTTCAGCTCCTTTTAAAGCGCCAAAGCACAAAGCCAGAGCAAGGAATACGCGACGTTTGACCAGGAATAATTACCGTGTTAAACGCTTTTCGGTGAACTCCCCCTTTTTCAAGCTGAAGTTAGCATTTCAATTTGGTCGTATTTTCTCTTTTAAATCATAATGTTTATACAGTAAAATATAGATCCCTTTTTATCAACTTTTTATCATTAGAAGAATTTAAAACTTTAATATGAGCTGAATACATATTTTTTGTATTTAAATAATGAACAAATTTAACCTTTTACATATAATTAAAATGTTTAAGTTAGGACGATACTCATAAAGTTAATATTGCATGATTATACTGAAGTGAAGTTTCGATCGGTACAGTTGAAAAGTCAACACCTGGGAACGTGGGTCAATGTCCGAAAATAGACCTTGGGTTAAGGAACTTGTTGCTGCCCTATGTTCCGAAAGAAATGACGTCTAGCCAAGAAATGGGATTGTTCAAACTAATAGGTTTATGTAAAATTTCTAGAAAACAATTTAAGAAACATTCACTCGTCTCCATTTGTGCAATAACAATGTTAACGATTATATTTTAATTAATATTTTAAATTGTATTAAACTAATTGCAATTCTATTTAAATGAATTCACTGTCATTCACTTATCATTGACCACTGTCTGGTTCATTAAAGAAGGGCCACAGTTTATTACAGGTAATAAAAAGAGGTAAAGCAATCCAGTGTGCAATTCTTTCGATACTGAGCCTTGACACTTGTTTAAGGACTTATATTGTTTTACTTAATTGAACCCATAAATCCCATTATTTTCTTTACTTAATTGTTAATATTTTATGTTTGATATATTTGACGATTTACTGATTTTCACTCATTTTTCTTTTTAAAAAAATTTGTTTTATAATTCGATTTATAAACTAAATTTTTCATTACAGAAATGGAAACGAGTGTGTTTTACGAAAATCAAATTTATTTAAGATATGAAATATATAAAAATAAAATTAAATAAAATTTAGAAAAACATACTGTAAACTCATATATCTTTAGAATTATTTACATAATTAATTTTATATTTAAAAAAAACAATAAAACCATAATCGGAAGTTTTCTGTGAGAAATACATCATTCAACAAGGTAGATGAGGTAAGGCATTATTAAACACAAAAGTTGTTTTAAGCAACAAGCGTAGCAAGTACCATGCATTTTAGTTAAATAAAATCGATATTATGAAACAAAAAATTGTTCTGTCAAAGTCGTGTTTTAAAGAATTCAATCCGGTAACAGATGATATTTTCTGCAAGTAAGAGAAACAAGATATCAGTTTCTCCATTTTCCCATTGAATCGGACAAAGAAAGCATAACAATGTGAGGAAGACAAAAATTTAAATTTGATTTCAAGAAAACGAATTTTCTTTTTTATTTTTTGTTTTAATTTATTAAAAAATGCTTATAATTTTGTATAGACCATGATCAATAAGCATAATTAAACATCGGGGCCTTCTTTAAGGCACTCGCAACGCTCGTGGCTTAAAACAACCCTTATGTTTAATAATCGACCTTGTCTAAATAACTATTATCCAACTGTTCCGAAATACTCCCTTTCCAACAAGTTCTTGCCTCCAATATCACAAACTGATAGACATCTTACAATTCTTGTCGTCGAGTTGGGATTTATTTTAACAAATTATTCTTTTACCATGAGTTATCATATAATAATACTACTCTAAAACTTGTAACGCCAACAATTGTTCAATAGATTAGCCATTATTTTGTTGTAAACAAAAATTCAAAATAAATTTATTATATATAATTATTTTATATGTATTCAAATAATATAAATAAAAATTGGAATAAAGGCAAGTTCTAAGCAAAAAATTGAAGATGTAGTGTCGTGAACTGCAAACAGATGCGAAATCGGACAAGAAGAGTCGTCGACGAAAGTAAGAAAGAGACAGAGAAGTAAGTAACGCCTTATCTAATTGCATTTCAGTGCTCGATGGCCCATTATTATCTCCCTCTCCAGGCACTCGTCTTTGTGCAGGCCATAAAACACAGAAGACCAGGAATGCTTTCTTAGAATTTTAGAAATCCTCTTCAGATCCTCTTTTTTGGTCACAAAGCAGTCGTCTTCCTTTCATTCCTATGGGAATTAATGATTTTTACAAGTATTTCCATTCCACCCCCGCCTCCGTCGAGTTGTAGAATCTTATCAACCAACAAAAGAATTTATGTTCTTACAAGAAATAGACTCTGGTAACCACGAAATGGAATTGAAATATTGCATGTGTCTTATTTTTTGGGAAAAGAAAGTATCAGTTTTTAACCTCTTCTCTAATGTTTTATATGATTATTACTCGAATTATCATTAGCAATTTACTATATTTTATTCAATTTTGTGTTAAAAACAATAAACTATGTTCTAACAAATAAGATATACACCTCTACACGAAATATGATATGTTTTTGGTCTTTAAATCAATTTGAAATATCTGCATCATATTTCATCACCTTCTGAATTTTCTGTAAATTGGTAAATTTTGCAAAATAATCACGTAAATTATTTAAAGGTTTTTTTTTGTTTAAAATATATTATATTTTATAATAAACAAGTTCAATTGCAATAAGTGATTCAAAAAATAGTTTTACAACATTTCGATAATATTCTGAACTTCAGTAATTATTATTCAATCCTTAACTCCAAAATCGAAATCCTGCTTCAATAAATAATATATTTTTTTTTGCAATTCCGATTGTAAAGTGCTACATTTTTCAACAAAATAAGTAATTCACATAAAAAATGAAAAATATCATAGTTACTTGTGCTACCAGGATGTAAATTCAACTGTTTTATAGCGAGTGAAACGAGTGTGAAACATTCGAGCCGAAGGTTTCATCGTTTCCGAGTTTACACCCGAGCGGGACACTCACTCATGAAATCTCTACAATTTTACATTAAATTTCATTATTTACTATGAAAATTTAAAAATTGACATGTTCCAACTGTAATCTTTAATTGTAAAGTTAACATTAACGATTGGAATTCCTCTTAACTACTTGGTCATAGGACAAATGCCTATTTTATTGTGACATGGAACATTTGTTTGCTTTAATTTATGTAAAATAAATAAATTAATTAATTCCATTTAAAGCAATATAAGGCTATTTCTATAATATAATTACATTACAGTCAAACAGATTTAACTCTGATATCTATGTAATGTGTCAAAAATCGAACAAAAATAGCCAAACTTAATGCAGATGGCTGTTGAAATGGTAAATATTAGAATTTTAAAACATGAAATGTTATTTAATTAGCAGCATAATCAAGGTCATATGGCATATGACCGAGACCAATATTTTGTGTAGTTTAAGGATTGCTGCCCTTAAACTACATAAAATTTCGAAATTTTCACTGAGTGGAACATTCGTTTATGTTTTGATACGGGAGTGCAAACAATATTTTTTTACTGTTTTTAGTTAAGTAAGACTATATTTATTTATTTATGTTTTCTTTTATAATTAATTAAGTTCAATTTTTATTGCATTACTTTATTGAATTGTTATTAAATTTCGGAAACAATGGCAATTTAATAATTTTGCCATAATGACTATTATTTTCTTCCAGCACTACATTAAACAATATTACATACACCAATTAGATTAAATGCCCATAACAATTTTAATAACTTTTTTTAAAGCCAAAGGACTAAAAGACTAATCATATGAAACATTATATATTAAGTTGTTCTAACAGCTTCCACCAATTCCATTTTAGCTAATTTTATGGCATAATCTAAAAACTGAAATTAGTAAATATACGTTCAATACGATTTCCTTCGTTCTAACAGCTACCACCAGTTAAAACACAGAGATTTTTTGAGGAAAATTAATCATGAAATAAGATTTGCATGTCGTATTAAATTTTTGATTGTGATTTACAATATATTTAGAGGTTGAATTTTTGTATGTTATTGATGTGTAAACTAGTTTTTTATTATTTATTAAAAAATTGTACCCCTAAGTCGCGCAAACAAGCATTTACTCATAATAAAAAACCATCACATAATATTAAATATTGTCAACAGCTGATACATCAAATATAGCAAAAAACAAAAAAAAAATAAAATTTAACAAGTTAAAATTAATATATTTTTTGTAAATTATTTACACAATTGAACAAATAAATTTCTTATATGTATAAATTAATCTCAATTATTAAATAATTGTTTAAATTATTTTCGTTTTTGTAAATTACAATTAATATCAAATCTTAATTCGTTAGTCCTCTTTGTTCCTAACTATAAGAGCATATCAATCTCTTACAATATAATAAAAAGACCCTTTAAAATTTCATATCTGTGTCAGAATAATCTGTTCTGAAATAGAGTATATGTTTTTACGGTATTTTATTGAAGAATTATTTCAGTGGATTACTCATTACGCCATTAAAATTGTGTGAAATGCTTTTCCCAGATGCAATTTCAGTTCAATAATTTCCAAATAATTTTCACGCGTCGACATTCCCCAACGAAATTATTGCAGATTAAATGGGTTTTAATTTGGATTTTTACTGGTTGAATAAATAACATCAAATTTGGTAATATTCAACAAAAAAAAAGAAAATAAAAACTAAATACGAGAATTCCTCGGTTGAAAAATTTTCGATGTATTTGTTAGATATTCTATATACTTTCTTTAAGAATTTAATTTTTAAATTGTGTATAATAATTCACTATTTGATTGTATTTTGTAAATTTTAAAAATTTCCACTTAATAATTTTCCGTAAAACATTAATAATATGAATGTGTTCAACAAAAAACTTGTATTTAAAAATATAATTAGTTTGATTCCGATCAAAGAGTGTAATTATAACTCTTTAATTGAAATCCAAAAAAATTATCTAAATTAGTAAAAAAGAATAGATATAAGCTTATGCAAAATGTCTATGGAAATATAACACATTTTAATATTCAATCTCTTCTTTACAATTGCAATTTAATATGAAATAGTGTTTAAAATTTTGAATTTTCGGAATGCGTTATTTATTAAATTAAAAAATTTTACAATGTTTTACCTTAACAATATCAAGCGAACTTTAAATAAACTAAAAGAAGTTTTTTTTCGATTTGAGTAACATAAAATGATAAAAAAAATTTATAATTTCATTTATATAAAGTTAAAATCAAATTTTAAATAACGGAAGTATACATGATAACATTTGATAATAAACAAACAACGGATTTTGCAAAATACAAAAAAGTCATGCTCAAATCTAACAACATTACTTATCTTAATGGATTTCCATAGAAAAATACATAAAACACACCCAGAAAATCGCATTCATGTCACAATTCCAGTGTTTCCGATCTTTACAGCGATTTCGAGAGGAGACCAGAAGAATTCCTTACAGGATAAGCTTCATCCTCTCCCTCCTTCTCCTCCTCCTTCCCTTCGTCGCCCTTTGTCTGCCCGATAGTAAATTGCAGATTCCTGTTCCGATAAATGGCGTTTGGAATCGACCCAAATTTACTGCATTGTCTCGTGGTCATGTTTGCATATCCATTAAAATGCAATTTGTCGTTGTCGTCGTCATCGCCGTTTTTGCGCCAAAATTGAGCGCGCCATTAAAATTGGAACCGAATTAAACAAAACGGGGCGAGTTATGATCCCTGGATTGTTGCGCTAATTGGTAGTCTGTCGGGCGCGGTGTTTAGACATGGTGTTATGAATCGATTATTGACACCGTCATTAGGGGCAATTGGACGTGACCTGGGCCAATAACAATTATCGCAAAACTCATTTGTTTGGGGTTGAACGCAAAATTGGGCAAATTGTTGTTTTTAGGTCACTTCTGGGAATTTGGCGATTACATGCATTTCCACTTTCCGGACCTACTACCTGCCGACAGGTACTCATTTCTATGGTAATTAGGAAGAATTGCCTAGAAGAGAACCATGACAAAAAGGGCTTTATAAAGTAACTGAATTCAATAGAAGAATTTATTCCAATTCCAGTTTTTGTGCAGTCAAGTTCAGTTCAGTCCAGCAATAAAATCTCAGTGAAAATGTTCCTCAAAATCGTTACAATTTGCACAATCCTTGCCAGCAGTGGTTATGCAGCGGAGACTGGAGTTTATAGCCAGCAACAATTGGACACAGCCAGCTCGGATAAATCGGAGACCCATTATTCTCAACCGGTAAGGAAATTTTGCGCGCAGAATTTAATGGAGTGGAGCTAATTTTAAATTGGATTTTTTCAGATTTTAGAGAATCCTTCCTATGATCCCAGTATCTATACGAGTTTTGTGCCTCAGGACGCTGTCCAGCAGTATGTCAACCACTACGGAGGACCTTATCCCCCACACCCCCAGGCTTACTACGGTTCCAGTCCAGACTCGAGTTTCGCCGTTCAAACGGGCTATGAAGGCTATTTGGTGCCGTCTTTTCCCGGAATTGGCACTGATGTCGCACCTGGCTTCTCGTCATCCTTTGCCAAAATCGCCCCCGCTGGTTTTGGCTTCGTGAAATCCGTCCTCCCCATAGTTGGCAAAGTGCTTTTCGCTGTCATCGTGAAATTGGCAATTGTCGCCGCTTCGACCCTGGGAATCGTCGCTACAGGTGGATTAATCACGGCCCTGGTCTGCACCTTCACCCCGGTCTGTAATTTGACATTCCCAGGAATCCCCTTCCTCAAAATCAAAGACCATGCCAAGAAAATCACCGACGTCATTGAATCGGAAATCACGCAGGAAAGGGTTAAAAGAGCGGCTGAATTTGTGAAAATGGCCCTCGACAAATACAATCAGCTACAAAAGGAGCCCAAATCACCTGTTGCTGACATTAATCAGGACAACTAAACCCAAACTCCTTTTTGCAGAGCTTGTGTGACCATTTCCTGGATTTTTTTACCTAGTGATAGTGATGTTGTTGTAGCAGTAAGAATTAGAGACTGAGAGAAGGAAGGATAGAAATCCCATTGACCACAATTTGTATGTGTGTTTTTGTAGAACTAATTCAAATAAAGTGATTCTCCCCAATTCCAACCCTTCTTTTTGTTCATTTATTCACAATTTACAGTGATTTTTGCCAGCTCGACTTTGGTGCTTTGATGTATTTTGAACAAGGTTTCTCTTTATCTTTCAGTCAGTAAATAGGATTGGTAAGAAGGTTTTTGAAAATTTGGTTAAACAATTGATTTGATTTTAAATTTGCAGCATTTATACAAATTTCGAAGTACAGATTTACAAGTTATAACAGGGAATTAACAATTATAAAATGTTATCGTATTTTTAAAAAGGAAATATTTGGTTGTTTATTTAATTTTGTTTTGGGTCTTTGTTCATCCTATTCAGTTTTGATAAATATCAAAAATACAAGTATTTGTAAAAAAAAATGATGCTTTTATTTACAAATTTGTTGTGCTCAATTTAGATTTTTGTATATGATCTAGATTTCTAGACGTATGATCCATTTTCGATTAATTATGGTGATTTTATTGATTAAATTTCATTTTTTATATAGATTTTGGTTATTCAAATTAGTATGACAGTTTGTTGCTTTTTATATAAAATTTCCAATTGATTTATAATTTATTAAAAATAAATATTTACAAATTTTTAATTTTAATTGGTCATAACAAAACACCATGTTGCAATTAATTGAACGCAGTTATTTCATTGTACCCAACCGACAATATCTCCAATACTTCCCATAATTAGGAAAATTACTTTATTAAATTATTTAACTGTAAATGTAGTTAAAAGTACTATTGATTTATATTTATCGAATTTTTTAATATTATTTATCAATTTTATCTTAAACAATTTATAAAAACGAATTTTTAAATATCACATTATGAAAATAATTGTTACCACAATTACATATACTATTCATTAATTACGTCAGTGTGTCTTCGATTAAATTTTAGTTCATATCTCGGAGTGTATCAATCTGATCTCAATTATTTTTGGCACGTAGAAACATCTTATCATTGGCCATCGTCTGAACTATAAAACTAGGTTTGTTGCAACTAATTAATAAAGTCGTGCTAATTTTCCCCAAAAGTGCCAAAAAGAGAACGTTTTTAATGATTGTTTTTAATTAAAATAATCGACAATGTATTGTTTAATATTACAGTGCGAAAAATTGGGTCGTTAAGTCATAGTAGGTAGCCAATTACTATCTTTGGAAGTCTAAAAACCCTTATTTCGATAATAAGAAAATAGTATAACAAATCTATAGTTCAAAAAAAAAATAATGATAATGATATTTTGGATATGAACTAAATGATAAAAACTATTTTCTTGCCAAAAATAATTGAGATCAGATTGATACACTCCGAGATATTAACTAAAATTTAATAGAAAACACATGTCGTAAAAGAATGAAACGGAGTGTACTATTCATTAATTACGTCAGTGGGTCTTAGTATTATTTTACAAAAGGTTCGATTGTAGCACTGAAACCAATTAAAATTAATTTATGTGTTTTTTTAATAGAATAGCTTTTCTAAATTTTATATTTATTAGATATTTTTCAAATACAAAATGTACGCACTTTTAATATTAAAACGCGACTGAACTATATCAAATATAATTTATTTATTACTTTATTTACTTTACAATCATCATCATCATTAGTGTCTAAAAGTTCGTCCACTCCTGAACGTAGGCCTCTCTTTTAGAATTCCACGATTTTCTATCTGTTGTAAGATAGAAAGACCAAACATGTCCGAAACTTCTCAGATCGTCGTCCCATCGTTCCGCTGGTCGTCCTCGAAGTCTGACATCCGCTCTGGGTATCCAACTGTTTACTAGATTACTCCAATTATTAGCTCTTGCAACGTGGCCAGCCCATTGGAATTTTAAATGTTGAATTCTAGTAACAGCGTCCTGTATTTTGCTTGCATTTCTGCGGTTCATGTTCGAATCTTTGTCTTGAAGACGAATACCCATCATTTTTCTTTCCATGCAAATGAACTTATACTGATTTTTAATAAATTAACATGCGACAGCTACAAGCNATGTTTACTAGATTACTCTAATTATTAGCTCTTGCAACGTGGCCAGCCCATTGGAATTTTAAATGTTGAATTCTAGTAACAGCGTCCTGTATTTTGCTTGCATTTCTGCGGTTCATGTTCGAATCTTTGTCTTGAAGACGAATACCCATCATTTTTCTTTCCATGCAAATGAACTTATACTGATTTTTAATAAATTAACATGCGACAGCTACAAGCACAGCTCGCCAAATTCATACAAAAAAGAAGCGCTGACTTTGTTTCAACAAAGTCAGCGAGCTGTGCTTGTAGTTGGCGCATGTTAAATATTTTCAAAATAATGATAATTTTAAGTTTTAAAATACTTTTGGTTTTATTGTTAATAATTATTAATATTTTTATGAAAAAATGTTACAATAGAACTATATTTTATAACAAAACTAATATGTTTTTAAAATCCAAAAATTTAAATGGGAGTCCAACATAAACGATTTCTTTTAATTTTGTGTCTTAATTACACAAAAAAACATTAACTAACAAAAAACAAAAGCGTTTTTGAAGAGGCTAAAATGATGGCTCGCGTATCTTTAACTTCCACAATAAACTCTGATTAATCTTTCCATTTTTATACACAATTATACTCTCAATAAGCCCATTTACCCAAATACGAACGGAATTTTCCAAATTATAGAAAGTACTGAAGATATTAATAATTGAATAAATGAAATGACTGTTTTTAAAAATTTGCATCATGGTGTATTCAATTTATTTTTAAATATTTACTCATTATATCGAAAAAAAAGTTGAGATTTCAACGAATTGTTATTTCTAAATCCATAAAAATTACTTATCGTATTTATATAACAAAAAAATACTTAATTGGGTACAAAAACTCATGCTGAGGCATTAAAGGGTTATTATCTGTCAATCCTATTTCCGTTTTTGGCATTGCACTGAGGCGGTTGCAAATATTTACAGTTGGGCAATTTTCTGTGTGCGTGTGTGTTTGGGTGCTTTGCCCAGCTGCAAGACTGGGGTAATTGTATCCGGTTTTGATTAATATGATGATATGATTGGAGGGGCGACGAATTAAATAATGGTGGTTTTTGGGGCCAGGATTTAATTGAAACCACTGGCCACTCGGTTTGGCATTGCGATTTATTCGCTGATTAACTCGATGGATCGGATTATGACCGAAAATTTTCCATTACCACGCAAATCCTCTTGAATTGCCGATTTATTTAATTACAGGATTGATTTTAATTACTGCTGATTTAGATGGCTGATTCCCTGAAACAAAATCGCTCGGCTAATTGGAGGGATGAATTTTTGCGCAAATAAAGTTATAATCCCGGCCCAATTTAGCTCTCTATTATGACCGAAAATGAGGATGCTGAGCTGATCATCATGATGGACCTGTTTACAAGCCACTTTCTGCCAACATTAATCAAAATCCAGTTTGCCGAAAATATTTGTTTTATCAGCACGTTGGCTAATATCAATATTTATTGGGATTAGCTTGTTGATTTATTCCCCGATTTATTGCCAATATCACGAAAAACAATTTATTATTTCTCAAAATTGTCATTTTATTAAGTTTAAATCAACATCAATTTCGTGATGGTCCTTCGAATGGGGGGATGAGGATTCGCAAATGCTAAAAATACGAATAGAAATGTCATCTTGGGTAATGGACCAGAGATAAAACGATTAAAGGGAAAGTCGTGTCTCAAATATTGACAATATTAAACAGAATCAGATGATTTAAATTTTACAACTCCATTCGTCTTATTGCTCAAACGACATTGACCTTCTGTTTGAACCTTTTAAAGTTCCTTAAAGACTTAAAAATTTAAAAATTTAAAAACGTTTGGTTCTTTTGATGAAATTTTAAATGAAACATTAATAGTTATTTATAAATCAAGGTCGATAAGATATGGCAATATTAAACACAAGGGTTGTTTTAAGTCACGACCGTAGTGAGTGCCTTAAAGAAGGAACGAGTGTTTAATAATACCGACCGTGTTTTATACAAGATTTTATGCATTTTTAATTAAATTAACACAGGATCTTAAAAATTCTTTATATTTTTATAGAAATATATATTGCTCTGTTCCAAACACTATACTTTTTGCTCAATGCGTAATGCGGAAGTAGGATAGCACATTCCTAAATTAAAATTTAATTCAAATAAACCAGTATAATGGTTTTACAATTTTGTTAAACTTTCTTTAATTTCATTAAATCTATCAATGAATTGAGAAAAAGTTTCTTGGTAATCGCATTTTATTTCTTCAGCAAAATTTTTAATATTTGGGTAATAGTTTTGAATGATGTTTATATTTCTATTTCAAAACAAACTGTTGGTTCGAAACAGAATTCTTTAATATAACAACCCATAACTGTAATCTGAGAGTGTCGGATAATGTTCGTCAAAATTTGTCAATATTTAACAGTAAAACCTCCAATATCAACTTTTCATATAAATTGCTGAATTTCGTTTACGGAGGTCACACTTTAATAATAAAAAGGAAGCACTTGTGCTATAATTACGACTTTGACAGCGCAAATTTGAATGTCATAATATCAATTTTAAGCAAAAAAAGATAAAGAATCTTATGATTAGTTGATTGTAGAATGTGGATACTTTATTTATATATTTTTGTAATTATTTTAGAGTTAAAACTAAATTATATAACTCATAATAACATAAAAACCTTTTCTATCAGTCAGTAATTTTATTTAATAATAAAACGTTTATTTCAATAACGTGATCAACACCTTAAATCACTCTGTAATTACCTCAAGCGTTTGTTGTATTGAAACAGTAATTAAATTCAAATTAGATACAAATGATATTCTGTTTTTAATTCAAAAATAGGTTTTGAATCAATGATGTAATTTACATATATTGATGGTTGAATTCATTAAAATCACTGTATTCAATTACTTGCAACGGAGTGTATTTAAAATAATTACTTTTTGAACGATCAGTTTTATAATATTTTTATAATACAATATAATATTTCAGAATTATTTAATTTCGACTTATAAAAGCATATTTAAAATAATTATTTTGAAAACTTATTTATTCCGAGTTCTAATTAAAAAGTTATAAACTCATGAATTTATTTTGTTTAAAATCATACAAATTTATTCAATTCCAAACACTGGATCTCAAAACTATTTATCACATTTTTATTTTTACGACATGAAATTATTTTAAAAATAGTAAATTAATTATTTACAGTTATGAATGTATCGAAAAACGAAACGAATAATTTCCAAAAACAAAATAAAACTATTTATGCATTTTTGTTGCTTAAAATTGATATTATCACACTCAAATTTGTTCTGTCAAAGTCGTTAATATAGCAAAAGTGCCTTAAAGAATTCTTTAAAGCCCACGTGCTTTTTCTTTATTATTTATATGTACGTCAGTTTTGCTATATAGGGTTTAACTGTATTTGCGGATGTATGTGTGTGTTTTTGACTGTTTTACCGGATGTTTTAAATTTAAAGTAGTACAAAGTAGTACTAAATCAACTGTTCTCGGTCCTTTTAAATTTAAACCATCCGTTAACGGATAATATTTCCTAGGTGAAAGAAAGAGATGAAAGATATTGCTTTCTACATTTTCTCTCAGAATTAGAAAAGTAAATGAAGACAAAAAAATTAAATTTAATTTTGAGGACAATGAATGTTTTTTTTTTTAATTTTTATGTTAATTTATTTAAATATGCATAAAATTTTGTATAAAACACGGTCGATAAGCATTATTAAACACTCGGGCTTTCTTTAAGGCACTCGCTACGCTCGTGGCTTAAACCAACCCTTGTATAATAATAATGCCTTATTTTATCGACCTTGTTGAATAAATAACTATTATGCTCTTTATTTGGTTAAAATTCATATTATGACATTCAAATTTTCTCTGTCAAAGTCGCTACTATAGCACAAGTGCTCTAAAGAATTCTTTATAGCACTAGTGTTTTTCATCCATTCTTTTTAAATGTATTTCATAGTCCAATTTAAAATTAGTCTCAGTAACCAACTTCCATCATTCACAGAATTAACAATTTGTACACATTTGAATACAACAAAAAGTCGTCTTAATAATCATTTCAAATTAAATTATGTCCTTAAAATACGGTAGTAACATGATACTGAAGATGTGTCCACAATAAAATAATGGCAATAATAAGATTTTTTAAATAAAAATTATATGTGCAATAGTTATTTGTTGTAAAATCAGTTATAACGAGGAAACTAGCGACACATTTACGTTTTCATCGAATCCGAGTTACTTTTGGGTTTATGTTATCTCTAGTGAAAAACAAAAATAAAAATTTTCACTTATGAGATAAAAAAAACGCATCATAAAGCCCAAGTTATTATCTAAACGCTAAACTTTAGATAAAGGAGTGCAAAAAATAAATCATTGATGCTTAGTACACAAACTCTAATTCAATTCTATATAACTAACTAGTTTAGTTCTTAATACTATTTAATAATTTTGAACATTCCAAAATATGTACAATATAAAGCAAAGAACATTAGGAATAAAGCTCGTAATTGAATCGAGCAACAATGTCTAAAGCAAACAAGGAGAAATCTTCTGAAAACCTCAGAGTAATAATATCGAACAAATGCCAAGTCTGACCAGATCTCGACCACTTTCGAAACGAAACGAGAATGGGAATAATTCTGGTGAAATTCATTTAAGCAGGAGGAGTTTGGCAAAGTGATGTATAAATTTTGGCAAACAAATAAAATTAAATTACGATTTTAATCATAGCTATCCATAAAGTTTCAATTGGTCTTGGGGAATGGTTTTTGGCCAGCAGAAAACTTTAATTGGCTTCACATCCAAGCGCAGAAGAAGACGAAGAAAGGGGAGAAATATTGGCCAAGTTTGGTTCGTGTTCATTAATATCTCATCTCTTTAGTTCAGATTTATTGAGTTTATAAATCACCGTTTAATTTGGATGCTTTTCTGTCTTCTTCTCTTTATCTCCCCCCTTTTCCTGTGATTTTCCAATTTTCCATCTATCCCGCCGAAACAAAGCCACTATCAAAAATTCTCCTGCTCGTCCTGTTCCTCGGTCGAAAAATTAATTTAAAATTAATTCCAATTAAATGGTAATTTAAACTGCTCTTTAACGGAGAATTTCGCCGGGCAAAAGTTGTTCCGAGGTCGGATAGTTGATTGTGATAAGTGCAGGGGAGGTCAGGAAGGCGAGGAAGGCAGGAAGCCGGGATCAGGACAGAACGGCCATTATTATGGTCTCGGTTTGTTGTTGATTCTTATTATCAAAGAGCCAAACAAGTACCAAGTTGCAGTCCAGATAATAATACTGTCCGTCCCGAACAACTTCCCCTACGCTTCCATTCCCAAATGCCTAGGCTTATTACCTTTTCTTTTGAGTTTTTGTTATATTTTTTATTAATTGTTAATAATTATTTTTATAATGAGCAATTAAGTTCTTCTAAAACGAAAATACTTTATTTATGCAAATGAAATATCAATTTCAATCATTTTTGTAGAAGAAAATTGTTTTTCGCACTTTCGTATCGAAAAATTAGCTTTTCGACATCGATTTGAGTTTCATAAAGCGTCACTTTTACGCATTAATGAAAATTTTAAGTTTTTATTTCACTAGGGTGAAAAAAAAGTTATAAATCTTCGGATATATTTGTTTCAAAGTCAAAATTTCGGCGCCATTTTTAAGAAAAAATTGTATAATTTTAAATCCAGGCCCTTTTAACGGTAAAAAACCGTTCAAATAGAAACCGTTGCGAGGGCTAATTTTTTAAAATTTAGTTTTATGTAAAGCAAAAATTGTATATCCTGCTGGGGTATAAAATCCGTTTTTAACTTGGAATTGATGAAAAACTCGCCTAATGGTTCGTATTTCGTACTCGTTTCCTCGTTAAATATCGGTTCATTTCACACTCTCGTAAAAAATAACTATTAAATATTCTTTTATGATTTCTAACAAATTAAAAAAAGGAAATTAATTTTTTAACATACACCTACGAGAAAATAATAGTACACCTGTCACCTATCACAATTTTTAGTTTTACCTTAATTATATATTTATAAAGCATTAAGTTATAAAAGTTAGTATGCAGTTTTGTCAATTGATATGTCAAATATCTGAATACATAAGAAATTCTCAATAAATAATAGCAGTTGTTATAAAAGGCAGCTAGAGCTGGTCGAGGTCGCTAAGGTAGAGTACAGTTGGGTGAAGCAAATGGAGGTTCTGTTCACTAGGGCTGGCTGTGAGGAAATTTGGACCCGTTTTAAGAGCGGTAAAGACTACTTGGACTCAGACAGTGTTGTCGAGGGTTTGCGGGGAGGACTTAGAGAGGAGGACAGGAGAAGGGTATGCGCTTCATCCTTCTGTCCTAATTACAAGGANAATGAGTTGGGAACATTACCGGTGGGGCTTAAGACGATCAGAA
>JXOV01004666.1:0-16460 GCA_001014945.1 Clogmia albipunctata
GTGTTTTAACTTGACAACTTCAATAATAATATCATTACATTAATATAACATATTTTTAAAACAAAAGTAAATAATTCGTAAACCAAAACCAAACAAGATGTAATTTAAGTCTATCAGTTGCACAGTCAACTTTTCATAACTCGAACATCCAAGAGATCCATAAAATACTTCGAGTTGTCGAGAGTTCGAACAATCAAGTGATTCAATTGCTGCTGCTCAGAATGCTTTTTCTCAGAGAAAATGAAAAATGTACCTGACGTACTGGAAAAATATATTTGCAACTTCGAATTGGCGAGAGTTTTACATCGATGAGTTCAAATTACGGCGTGGTTTTGGCAAATAGCAAAGTGTTTTTTTCATTCGAAGTACCGAGAGCAAAAAATTGTATGAATTTAGTTAGATATGTCTATAGATTTTGTAATAAGCTATTGAGAGAATCGAATTACCGTAGGCTTTAATTATCGAAAACAGGCTGTATTTGTATTTTTTTTGGATTTATTCAATGGTCTTTTAAAGAAATAATTATAACATAAATAATAATAATATATTTATTATAAAACTAGTATAATTAAATAGTGTTTGATTATAAATGATTTTAAAGAATATCTTCAAATGGCGCTGAAATCTGTTTGAAAAATATTTGCTTTGACAAGGCTATTTCAAAATTGCAATTTTTAATTTCAAAATCAGATTAAATTTCACTATTTGTTAAATCATTTTTATCTATAATAATAATAAAGCACTACTTAAGTATGAATTCATCCTAAATTATAACGCGATTTAAAGTGCTCCTTTAGAAAACCATAAACGTGTAATATCAATTTCTAACAATCAAATTTACATAAATATCCCTTATCTCGGTCTCTCCTTTAAACTCACCTGGGCGTAAATTGTGGGCTCCTGGATTTTCATCATGGGCTGGCGGTTGGGTCTGCCGAGCGTGGCCGTTGTGTAGGGGAACTTTTTGCCTGCCTGGCTCATCATCGAGAGGTCGGCGTAGGTGAGATCGTTGATGGGGGTTTGGTGGGGCGAGAAATTGGTCATATTATACGGCGAGATGACTGTGTTGGGCATCGAGCTCAAGTACGTCTGTCCCGCAGTGGTCAGCACTGTCGGCGACTGGACGTACTGCGTGAAAGCGTAACCATCAGCCGTTCCGAAACCGCTCTGCTCTGCCATCGCTGCAGTGGCGTACATTCTAGGCCCATTGTTCGCGTTGATCCACTGGAAACGCTTCTCCCCGTCGTCGTCCTCCTCCTCGTTCCCTCCTGCAATGAAATCTGTTCCGTTTGAATCTCCATACCTATTATTAGTCAAATCTTCAAGCAACAATTGTTGAAAACACTAAACAGCGAAACCGTATTTTTTCGTATTGTTGACTTACTTTCACTACTTAATTATAATTTTCATTAATTGCATTTTTGTAATTCTGTTAGGTACAACCCTTAATGAGATAATAGTAATGCTACAAGGTTGTAAAGTCAACTGTTTTTANAAGTGAATTATTCGAGCCGATGGCGAGTGTTTCATCGTTTCCGAGTTAAAAAACTGGACTTTACATTCGAGCAGGACATAACGTTTTTTACACTCCACTCATGAGCACTGATATTTTTACAATTTCACATTAAATTTCATTATTTACAAGGAAAATTTGAAAATTGACTTGTTTCACAAATATTTCAAAAGAAATCTTAAATTGTACAGTTACCGTTAACGGTTGGAATTCAAAATAATAGAGTTTGTTTCCTTTAAATTACTTAATCATAAGGCAAATGCCTATTTTATTGTTGCATGGAACATTTGTTTGCTTTAATTTATTGTATACTAAATTTCAATTCATATAAGGCTATTCTTATAATTTACTTTGTTATAGGCTGACTTTCCCAGCTTGGTTTACTATTTTCCAACCACAATAATCAGTTTAAATAATACGAAACACCAATTTTAACTTTTACTCTAACCAAACACTTTTATTCTCTCTCGAATAACTCCAATCCTTAATATCATTCCAAATTACAATAACAAATTCAAAATTCAAATTGAACGTCCACTGCACACCACAACTTAAAGATTTATTTATTTAGATATATCTCTGATATCTACTTAATGTGCCAGAAATCGAATGCAGATGGCTGATGAAACGGTAAATATTAAAATTTTAAAACAGTAAATATTAATTGATTTGTAACGTAATCATGGTCATATGGTATAGCCGAGACCAATATTTTGTATAGTGTAAGGGCAATAATGGCGACCAAATTTTAACTTTGAAACCAATTTGTTGGATAGTTAATGACATTATTTTTCACTAATGAAATAAAAATTCAAAATTTGTAACGAGTTCTATAAAGTAGAACATTACGAAACTCAAATGGATATCGAAAAGCGTATGTTTCTACACGGGAGTGCAAAAAAATTTAAGAAAACGCGTGGGATTCATATTAGTTTTTTAATATACATTCATATATAAGATAAATACTTTTAAAAATAGTTTGGAACTGCATAAATCGTAGTACACAACTTGAAGATAATGGTATGTTTGCAGTCTTGGTTCTCGTTTTTTAATTGGAATAGAAAAAGTACTACCATTGCGTAACGTACTATTTCTTAATTTATCTGATTATATAAAATAATATCTATAAAACAAATAATTGTTTTGTTTGAAAAAATGTTTAAATGAAATTGAATCCAAAACATCTCTAAATGAACAAAAAGTTTGAAACTTTCCTAAATCCCCCATAATTATCCCATCTGCAAAAATGTAGACACATACCTTGTGGAATGATGTCGGGATTCTTTTCGAGGCTCTCAGCACTGTCTGCTATTTTCGTTGTACAAACAGAACACCGCCAAACAAAAGCAGCACCATAATAGAAGAGGGAGGTGGGAGAGAATGGAAGAACAAACAAGAATAGTCATTGAATGCCGATTGATTGATTGATGGATGGATTGTTTGTTTGGATGAATGAAGATATCATTAGCGAGTACAAACCATTGCTCAGATTATTGGTGGGGATGTGATTGACACAGAGATTGTTGGGCGAGTTGTTGTTCCTGTCCTGGCCACTGGATCCCCTCAGTCGCACGATAATCACGATGACGAAGGCGATTAGAACGAGTCCCCCCACTGCCCCCATCAGGATTCCTATGAAGGGCCGTATGTCTTCGATGACCGGAGTGGTTATAATTAAATCAGTCTGTTTCTCTGGATTCTTCAGCGTGTAGGCCATCAGCTTCGTGGCGTTGCTCTTCCCCTTGTCATTAAATGCGTAGAACAAGATCCCGTAATCGATTCCCGACTGCAAACCATGGATGTAGAAACTCGGCAATCTAGCCAATCAACAAAACATATCAATGCTTACATTAATGAGTTGTCAGCAGTTACAATTTAATAGCTTTTCTAATTTGAATTTCTTTTATAAAATACTTATACTTTAAAGCACATAACAATATTTATGTGCTTTAAAGTCGTTTTAAAAAAATCGTAATAAACACTTTACAACAACTTAAAACAAATTTGGGTTAAATATTGGACTTTATTATATTATAAGTAAAATTGTTTGAAATATTTAATTGTTTTTCAATTAAGCAATATATTTAACAAATATTTTGTATTAGACCAACGAAATTCAAGTTCTTAATAATTCATATACGAGAGCTGAATAAATTAGTCTACTATAGAAAACCTCTTATTTTTCAAAAATCTTTATTAAGTTTTTTAAAATAACCTCTTTTAAACACAATATAGTTGGACATATCTCTAATTCCTTTTAACAAGTTAAAAAATTCTTTTAAAAATATTTCCAAAATAAGCCTTTTGCGCCTACATTCAGCTCATTCGACTCACAACTCAGCCTAGTGTGTAATTTTGGAAGTAGAAAGTAGCCCACCTAGGTTAAGTGTAAAGGATATCAAAAATGGATTAGAAGTTTTCAGCTTGATTCGACTAATTTGACTATGACAACAAATGTATAAACCGGAGAAGTCAACTCCAAAGAGTCATTTCTTCTTTACCAAATGGAGACGTTTTATTCTGTAACACGGCGATGAATCTGTTTAAAATTTAGGTATAGTAAAGCATTGTTATCCTATTTTAGGTAATTATCGTCGATCTTTCCTACCAAAAATGTATCAATTGGTCGAATATGAACTATTCAGTATTATTGTCAAAGTGAGAAATCGCGGCACCATATGCGCGGGCATATGTCGCATTCACAATATTCATCAAGAATAATTTTGCCATCGAATACTGAGGATGACTCTAACCACCATTTAAAACATCTTCGATCTTTCTATATAATTACCTTTCCCTAGTGATAATGAAGAAACTTAATAAAACTTCAATACCGATTATGGTCATGAACATTTTAAATAAATTTTTATGTGTAGTCTATTGTTACTGTACGAAATAATTTTTTCACCTAAAAAGGTTAAAGGGCACTAATTTTTTAAAACTAAATTTTAAATTTTCACACAGTTTGAAAAAAATGAAATGATGGAAATTTAAATAAAATAAAACGGCTTTTATGAAGAATCGAACTTAATAAGTAGTGAAGAATATTTTTGTTATTCCCAATTGATAGAAATTGCATTTCAAATCTTTGATTTTAAAGTTGAAACAAGTCTTCATTAGATTTTAGGAATGCAATAAACCAAAATTCAAAACATAACTAAAGATAGGAGATTGTGACGTAGCAACAAGAATAAATCCGGATGATTTTTCTAAATCCGACGACTTTGGGTCAGAAATCAGAGGGTTTAGGATGTGCAGGAAGTGGAGAATTACCTGGATCTCGTTGTTTTAATAAGCTGCCGGAAATCTCCATCGAAAATTTCCGCTTGAAATGCCTGAGGCAGACCACCGTTGAACCCCTCCACACACTGCGTCTGTATCATGTCGTACGTGATGTTCAGGATGGAGCAATTGGTCACGGGATCCGGGGGACCTGAACAGATGAGCATCGAAAGGGGGAAGAGAGAGAAGATTGTTGTTTTGTTAGAACAAAATCAAATATAATTAGAGAGATTGCGAATTACCCGCAGGAAGAATATTGAAAACACAGGGCTCAGCTTGTTTTCCCAACTCATTACTGCCCCAACATACCAGAGATCCGTAGTCCTACATCGGCAACAAGAAAAGAAAGACGAGAAAAAAATGGAAAAGATGCAAAGAGATATTGTATTGTCAAGGAGCATTTTTATGTTGTTCTTTGTTCGGGAGGGGGAAAAGTATCATTGTCATCTCGTTCTCGGTTGTCGTTTGAGATATCATTAGCATTGTTATGGGATTCTGAGAAGCCTGCCTTGACTACTACTTACATGCTCCGAATGGGGAACGTATTTGGCGGTGCTCTTTGTCCTGTCCGAGAAGATGTCCGAAGTGGGAATGTCAATGGTCTCCGCACTGCTGCTGTTGAATACCCAAGTGAATTGGATGTCCTGGGGATTCGCCTCCACTTCGCAATTAACCTTCACCGCCTCATTCCGGGCCGCCGTGTAGATGTCACGTTGGCCAGGACGACAAATTGGAACGACTGCAAGACACAAGGAGCATAAGAAGGAGGTTGGGTTTCGTGGTGGTGAACAGAAATGAAATGATATCTTTGCACATCTTGTTCGACTTTTTCGGGTATTTCGAAAAATCCTATATTTTTGCCTTATATCCATCTAATGATATTATAGAGTAAAGATTGTTATGAAAAGAATCGATACACGTTCAATTATAACAACAGAAAAATATAAAAACAATTATTATATAAAAATTCAAAATGAATTCCTTACTATATGAAACTACTCGTATTAACATAAAAGTTACAGATTTTCGGTATTTGTTTTGAATTTTTTCTAAATATTTCATATAATATTCAGAAAATTATGAACAGGGATTTTTATTATTTATAAGATGGATTGTGCTTAATGGCACCTGTACTGTGACTTATCGGATCTATAGTGTTAGTTTTAGGTCTGGAGATGTGCAAATTTCCAATTTTCATAATTCTAACACCTCGCGATAAAAGAACTATCTTCTAAATTTGACTAGAGCCTTACACTCACACAAGATATATTGTATAGTCTCGTCTTCCTATAGGCATAACCTAAAGGTGGTCTGGTCTGAAAGAGTCATTTTATTCAAATGATGTCTTAAGGAATAGTGTCCTGTTAGAAAGCCAACTCTTCTTCTGAGATCTATCCTTCCTAATTTGCGAATGTTTCTTTGGAGATAAGGGTTTATAAGATTTTAGAATGTCGAAGGTTAATGTGGTTGTCTCAGAACTGTTTCCGTAGTACAATTATCCATGAACCAGCTGATTCCAAAGAAAGGTTTAGGTTCTAGCATTTGGTTCAATGTCCCAAAAGGTGCTAGTTCTTCGGCTTTTTCGTTTTCCTCATTTCATGAATGACCCGACACCCTGCAGAGAGTTACTCTGTTGCGTGCCGACTTTATAGCACACTTGTACGAGTTTTGAATCTAAAAAGAAATGACGCTAGTGCCTTGTGCATGTATAGGGATTAAATCGATGACTAATTTTAAAGTCTTTAAAAACTTATCAAATTTTAGCAAATCGCCTTTGTTTTTCTTTTCTTCAAAATCTGTTATTCTCCTTGTATCTTTGATATGTAATACTGGCGACAGTCCTTCCATTTTATGTCATTTTGTCAAATATTCTCTATTTTTTCTTCTCCTTCTACTTACATTTAATGTCCAACTGGACGGGATTACTCTCGCCGTCACCCTCCCGATTACTCCCTACGCAAGTGTACAGCCCCATCCGGCTCCGGCTGACATTCTGCAGGACGAGACTCTGGTTGGCAACGATGATGCCCTCGAGGATGTTATTGTCAAGTATTTTGCCCTGTCGAAACGCAGTCAGAATTTTAACTCGGACAGAATTTAACAGAATTTCGATCAAGAGTGAAGATGGGAGATGGACTCGAGATAAACAGCAACAGTTTAGCAGATATTTAGCAAACGAATAGATGTGTGTGTATGTTTGTGCTTACATTATGCCGCCAGCTAACCCGATATATCCAGGGATTGGACTTGATGTTGCACTCAAAATAGACGTCAGCTCCTTCTCGAATGTAACTCGTGTTCAGGTTCGTTCCGAATTCCAGAGTCACAACTGGTATATCTAGAAGTAGAACCATATTCAAGTTAGGTAGTTGGGAGAGTACTTTTAATTTAAGGATAAGTAAAGTTTAAGTATAATGCGTTCAAGTTTGTTTTTTTAAAATTTTAAACAAATTCTTAGAAATTTTACTTTAATATTAAAAATTTCATTTTAAGTACGCAAATGAGCTGTGAATGCTTTAAATTCCAAATTCGAGGTATTTATTAAAAAGAAACGCCCATTCAACTTACGGAAAATATCCAATTTCCATCCATCTTCCTTGCCCGAGTCGGGAATCAGAGCCTGTTCTGCCCGGCACGACAAATACTTGCCCCTGTCGTCGATGGTGGGCGTATAAGTCAGGATTGAGGTGGTCATGTTTCCCTCTTCGCTCACCTGAATTGAATAAATGGAAGAGGATAAAAAGAAAACACGCCACGAAAGAGAGATTGATATTAGATTTCATTTGAAAAGCCCGCTTTAGGTCCATTTGACTGGAGTCAAATGTCAAAGGAAGAGTGGCTCACCGTCGTCCTAGTGTCTTTCATCGGCTGACTGCCCTTCCACCAAGTTATCGTCGGCTCGGGCTTCGATCCCACCACCTGGCAATGCAGCTCGTACTGGTTGTTCGCCGACAGAGCCCGGTTCTCGCCCTGCAGCCGAACCCAGAGTGGACGCACTGGAATGGGACAAAGGAAAGGATCATAAATCAATTGCCAAAGTTTACAGAAAATTGTTTATTATGCTGCTTTTTATTAGGAGTTGAAAGATGTTTTAAACCTTTTTATGCAAGATATCAATTTTGTTTATTGAAATGTAATTAAAGATATTGAATTCACCACTCTTTTATTTGAAATAAAAATTTTAGGAACATGATAAAAATGAATGTAACTTTTTAAAAATTTTAAGTTAATTGTGATTTTTTATCATTAAGAAAGGGCAACAAAATAGTGAACTATAAATTTATTTACTAAAAAGACAATTTGTATTGCTTTATTTTAATTTTAATAAATAACTCAAAAATATTATAGGTGTCCTTTGCTACTCATTGAAATTTAAAAGTTGAGAAAAATCACTAAAAGTAATCAAACAACCTCTTTTGGAAAATGATAGTAATTAAGTATTATACCAATGTGGAGAATATTAAAAGGCTTAGATTTATTTAGAAGCTTTATATAAGCAGCAATGTGACGTTAAACATAAGTGCAAGATACATTGAATCAATATAAAAAATATGATATCGTTATGGTATTACTGTACATTCCAGATAAAAAATCATCTAAAATTGGTTAGAATTAACCGCTTCTGATTTACTATAATTTGATTTAAAGTAGTTTTGTATGTGTTACCCCATACTGCAGTGTCACACTGAATCTTGGATTCATTCAAACTATGATGTAATAATTTTAAAATATCAATGCTACAATATTCCTTTATTATGTACAATATTTTATTAATTTTAAACCTAGCCGATGAAATTAAATCAATATCTTTTCCATAAGATAGCTTAGACTTCATTACTACACCGAGATATTTGTAATCATAAGTCCAGTCATTGTTAAAACAAGACTCGCGTCCAGGTGTTAATGAATATATACCATAGACAAAAGGAATGTCAAGCTTGCTTCCTACGTATATGGTTTGTGAGAAAGATTTACAAAGCTTTACTTTTTTTCTAAGATTCAAATTATGTAAGAATAACAAAGATTTTAAAAGTTGTAAGTCGTGTTGAATTACATTTTTAACCAACACTTTTTTCGGAAATGAATAAGTAATGGCAATATCATCACCGCCACAAAAAAACCGCAATAAGTGGAAATTTTAAAATAGAATTGATATAAATAATGAAAAGTAAAGGCCCACTGACACCTAGGGAAACACAAATATCAATTTTATATAAGCTACTCAAAATTTTGTTGATTAAAACATTTTGTACTCTATCAGTAAGAATTTTAATAAAAATAGTCCAAAACTTATTCAAACGTCCAATAGATATAATAATAAAAAATAGAAAATGGAAAAAGGTGAGAGGAAATAAGCCGATGAGAGTCGTCACTCGAAATGGATGAGATTGTGGACCATTAATCACAAAACACTTTGGATTATTTTCAGAATCGGCTAAGTGAACGGAACTGTTTCACACTAGTCTACACTTCTACCGACAAGTTTGCAGATGAAAAATGTAAGAACTTCTCGGAAAAGTTATTTTAAATTTACAGTTTATTTTCCCTCTAAAATTTTAAAAAAATCTTTATCTGAGGGTTGTTTTTTTTAAAAGAATTTTTTTTAACAAAAAATGTATAAAATCTTGAATTAGTATTTAATTAATTAATTAGTTTTTAAGTTTTTAATTATAAAATTAATGGCAATTATTTCTAATTGAATTATTTGTTAGCAATTCTCGAATAAACTCTTTTCAAATGGGTTTGAAATTCATCATAAAATAAAAATCTTATTAAAATATTAAATGCTTCCGTTTAAGATAAATTTAAATTACGTCATAAAAAAAATCTTATTTTTTAGTATCTAAACTGTTGTGAATTTCATGTGCTTAAAATACTATTTTTAACAATGTTCAAAATGTGTTTTAACTAAAATTGTATTATTAAAGAATTGATAAATACCGTACAAACTGCTTCAAAATTAAAATATTTTAATGTAATGTCCTTTGACTTTATTTTAAGTGGCAAAATTTTAAACATTTGTCTTCAACCAACGTTTTCATAATTTATTAGATTAATTTTTGTATTGGTTTTGTATATAATTTAAATTATCATTTGAGAAATGGATTCTAAACTTATAAAAAATGCTAAAATTAAACTTTACTTGAGATGCAAAATTTTTATTTTTGTTTTTATATTCTAAGTTAATAACTGAAAACAAATTG
This sequence comes from Clogmia albipunctata, assembly GCA_001014945.1. Lineage (NCBI taxonomy): Eukaryota > Metazoa > Arthropoda > Insecta > Diptera > Psychodidae > Clogmia > Clogmia albipunctata. The sequence continues at coordinate 10,000 of JXOV01004666.1, forward strand.
AAAAATTCCCAAAAGAATTGCATGCATCATATATGATATGTGTAAATATTTCTAGAGCTATTCCTCAAAGTGAGTGGAAAAAACACGTTCCATAAAAAGACGAAAAAAGTGTGCTTGAAACGCGTTGAACATAAGAAGGGGCATTAAGGGTAAGTTTCGGGTTTCAAGAAGAGTAAGAGAGCTGAAAGGGAATTACTCACAGTTCAAGTCGAGTGTAACAGAGCTGCTTATTGGCAGCGTGATGTTGTTGTTTGACGCCTGACACGTTAATACCATGTGGAGGTGGTGCCGCTTGATCTTCTCCAGGTGCAGCACATTCTTCACCCGCTTCTCCGACAGCACCATCGACTTGCTCTTCAGCACCGTGTTCTCGTGGATCCACGTCACATTGGGCAGTGGAATGCCTGGACAGAAACAGGAAAATAAATACAGGGCAAATACCGAATCAAAAACCATTAAACGATTAGAGAGGAATTCAAGGTTTTGCGCTGATTTGGATGTTAAAATTCATTTCGGCCAAATGACCAGAGGAATTCAGAATCCACCATTAAAGTGGGGTTTTCCAAAGGGATAAAAAGGTCAAAATAGTAGGATTACCAACCGTGACTATTAATAGTTATTTATACAGCACGGTCGATAAGATAAAGCATTATTAAATACAAGGATTGTTTTGAGTCACGAGCACAGCGAGTGCCTTAAAGAAAGCCAGAGTGTTTAATAATTTTTATCGAGCGTGTTTTATACAAAATTTTATGCATTTTTAAATAAATTAACACAAAAATTAAAAATATACATTCGTTTTCTTCAAACCAAATTTAAATCTTTTGTCTCCTTCACATTGTTTTCCTTTTCTTATCAAATTCTAAGAAAAAACGGAGAAACCAATATCAGGCTTCTCTTATTTTCACATAGGAAATATTATCCGTTAACGGATGGTTTAAATTTAAAAAGACATTATCGATTTTATATAACTAAAATTCATAAAAATAAGTCATTATTAAACACTTGTGCTTTTATAATTACTAACGATTTCGATATATTTATTACTTTAATCTTATTTCAACACTCGCTGAATTAAATATCCGCTTTCATGTTATGTTATAAATCTTTTTTTTTAAATTCAAGAAATAACTAACAAAAATATTCCAAAAAAAATATTTAAAAATGTATTTCTAATATAGAATATTGTTCAAAATCAATGAAAATTATTGAAAATTATCTCATCTTTATTATAAACGAAAAGTGTTGACCGTTTGAATTTATTGCAATTATTATAACTTAAAAGTCAATTAAGTTTCTGAGAAGGTTGGCAACCCTATTAATTACTGGCCAGAGGCTGCCAGATTCATTCAAATTAAATGCCTAATTGGGTGCTTTAAAGTTGGGGCTGTCTGTTTTGGACGTACCTCCGATCGAGACGCAGGTAATGTTGACTGATGAATCCTCATTATAAGGGCCCAGGATATAATTAGGTATGTGCACCCCTCTTTCATCTAGCATTAAAACTTTCTCCGGTGGAACTGCGGAACAAAGGGAAAAGTTAGACATAAAACAGAAGAAAATAAAAAGACGCTGAACGAGATTCAGCGCAGAGGAGGAAAGTGGAAAAAATCAGCAAAGTCAAAATTTATTTCTTAATTGATAAAACTTTCAGAGGCACCCTCCTTCGCGGTAAAGGACCTTCAAATTGCGAAGGGGATGCGAAGAAGAGGGACATTTAATAGACAATCCAGCCGTTTGCCTTCAATTTCTGATTACTTATTGAAGACAAACGACCGTTTTTTTCCTGGCCCAGAGACATTATGATTGATTATTAAAATTTTATGGCTTCCGATTAAAGCAAACAAAACAACAGTTTAACGAAATATGAATTTCGCAAACAACCGCAGAGAGACTTTATAAGCGACAATTTCTTACTTATCACTCGCAGCTCCACCCTGGCGTTCCTCGTGGGACTCTTGTGGAAGTCCACTCGGCATCGGTACATCCCCGTGTCCGAATTCGTCGTGTTGTCTATCACCAAAGACGCGGGACGAGCCGCCGCCTTGAAGTACGCCCTCCCCCCAAAGTTCTTCTCGTCCACCCAGTGCGACCCCTTCTCAAACTTTGCATCTCGCACATCAAAGCTGTTTTTTTAAAAACAAAAATGAAGAAAAAGAAAAGGGTGCGAATTATAATATTAAAATTGGCAGAATAAAAGAAAATGAAATGCAAACGACAATGCTTTAAGAAAATAGGACTTCTCCTTTTTTAATAACATTTTAGGTTCGTTGACTCTTTGAAAATTAATTTGAAATGAATTATGTAAAAATAATCGATATTCAAAGATACCAGGAATATTTTTTTTTTAATTTTATCAACTTATAATAACCTAAACAAATTGTATTTTAACACTGATTTTTTTATGATTGGTTAATACACATTTGAATAGTACAAACTGGAATAAAAGCAACGATAGTTTTTTCTCAAGTTTGATCTTATTGGGCTTTATGTTTTTTATGTTAAGTTTTAAAAAGAATAATTCAAAATTTTGTATGGAAAACAATATTTTATAAAAATTATCAGAACCAAACGTACTGATATAAGTTGTTATTAAGCATTATCCTTTCTATGGTTATTTCTCAAATTATTTAAATGGTACTGTATTGTATTTAACAATTTTCAAACAAGTCAATTTTTTCGAGCTATCACTTGAAATGTATTTTATAATTAATATTTTGAAAATAAGAAAAATGGTTTTATATCTGACAAAAGCTAAACTATCATAAATTTCCATAATTATTATTAAAGATTGAGAATTTGAAAAATGTGTTTTCAACATTGCTAAACAAATTTTGTTAAATTAAATTCTTTTTAATAGATATACTCAAAACTATTTTAATTCGATTATGTAAGCATTTACAACTTTACAAAATAATTTTCTTGAGAGGTTGATATTCTTCTAAAAATGATTAGTATTTGATTTCTAAGCTTCTTTTTCTTTACCTCGATATAAAGAAGAAAATAGCATTATTTAAAATATAAAATAACCGTGTGTAGTTAATTCGTTCTAGTAAATTTTAAATAATGGAAGTCATGAAGAATTTTTATTTGTTTAAAAAAGAATTATTAATTCTTTGTTCAATATTTACATTCAAAAACGTAATTCTCATGAGAAATAAATGTCCTTGTAAGAGGATCTTATAAAAATTATGTTCCGGTATTTTTACTCGAACGTTATTAAAATTCTTATTTTTAGATTTCTTAGAATATGTAACGGTAATGAGTTCAAATAATTTTCCCTGTGCTTTAAGAACAGGGTAGTAAAACGGTATACACATTTAATTATGAGAAAAGTAATATACTCCAATCGTAACATGACCTATTTTCAAAAGAACAAGTAATTGAGATGAACATAAATACAACGAATGGAGAAGAACAGAGGCAACGAAAAAAAAAACAGAAAATGGTGTTGGCAAATTGAGAAAGTTGTATGGGGTGTAAATTGAAAGTGGATGATGAAATGGATACCTGTAGATGGGTGTGGGGAGTCCGTCTTTGTACCAGATGACGAGAATCACCTTGTCGTCGGAAATGGGGGGCGTCACGTTGCATGGTAACCTGCCCTGGGTGCCCTGGACTGCTTCCGCGATGTGGAGTGGCACTGCAAAATTAACATCATCCATGAGTTCTTTTGTTACGCGCTCGATTTCAAGTGTTCTCAATTTTACACAGAAAAAAAACAGAAAGACGAGAATAAAATGAAGAACAATAAACAATGACGATGGATGGAATTACATGACAGACTGAAAGACCAGACTCGTTAATTAATTACCGCCTAAATTCCTTAATTAAGGCCCCCTATAAACCAGAAGAGAGGAGACTGACATTTCGCCCTTGGTGCAATAATTTAAGCGCAAAGTCAAAACGTTCACAAACAAATTATAAGACCATCTACATTTTTTGTGTGTTGAAATTCAGCGAATTGAATTAATTTAGCGAAAATTTAATTCCTTCAAGGAAGTACTAATGATGGATCATGATTTATGGTTTATTCTTGTTGGCACTTTTAATAGTGGGAAGAATCTGGTTTCGTCTTATTATGAAATTTAATATTAAAATTAATCTGGAAGACATTTAAAATATTCAAGATTTATGAAGTTATTATATAACATTTTATTAAACATTTAATAAAACTTTTCAGAATTTTTTTTTATTCTATGGTTAAAATAGTCTGTAATTGATATTTACAATATTTAATTAATATTTGATATATTTCCCAAATTAAATATAAAAATTTCTTCGACTGTACTGACATTCAATATTACATGCAATATTTAATTAATATATTATTTACGAAATTAGTCCTTAACCAAATGTCACTGTCACGTGTTAATATGTTATTGTTCATTAGAAAACATTTTTTAAAAGTCAAATGAAAGATAATACTTAAAATACCACAGTGTGTGTATTTTACAATTACACTTTGACATTATACTAATTAAATGTCAATGCATTGCATTAATTTGAATTTGAAACTACGTATGGACGGTGTATATCAATAACATTGCGAAATAATATTCATAGCAAATTATAAAAAAAATAAGCAATGGCGCAAACAAATAAATTAAATGGGTGTATTGACTGGATCCGCTTACAACCGTTTTGCTGCTATTAACTGACTACTAATACACAGAAAAACAAACAGTCACGTAAAGTCTAACACCCGTTGGTTGAGGTTGAGACTACCCCTAGTTCCGTCGTGAATGTCGTGGGAATGGTTTTTTAACTACCTTCATCAATAGATTGTTTAAAATGTGCCCCTTAGTGGACCCATGCAAAATGTGTGGTTTTTCGATTTTTTGCACTTTCGCAAAATTGATTGAAGTATTTGAAAATCTGATGTAACCGAAAGTTTAGATATTCAGCTTCTATTGGTTCCAGAGGTATCGAGGATAATCGGATGCGACAGCTTCAATTCACACTGTATAAGTAAATTAAATTTTCCCTTTCAATTCCTGTAAGGAACATGCTGATCTAAACCATAACCAACAAGCTTAGACTTTTCATGATTATTTGTTTTCGGTATATTTTTAGACAATTTAAAAGTTTAATTAAATTTAAAGTTTGATTATTTATAATCTTTTAAAACTTTTTTTTTCTAAATAAAAGATAAATACGAGTATTGCATTCTTTTTCTGTAACAAATCGTAAATAACATTAGAAAATACTATTTTGTTCTATAATAATATATTGGTTGTTTACACTTAAATACACAAATTTGGGAAAGATAAAATATGAATTATTTTTAGGTGGAGCTTTAACAGGTGAAGCCGCCTGGTTAACACTTTATCTGTTTTCTACACTTTTATTTTTCAGGGTGTTGATGGAAGTGATAGAAATTCATGGAATTTCGAATTAGAGTATAATAAATTCGCGTACAAAAGACTAAACAATAGATGAGCTTATTTATGGCACTTTCTTTTGTGTTTTATTAATAATGCACGTGTGATTTTCGGATCGCTTTTGTTGGCTCCCCTCTCTCTTGCTTTTGTTGTAGGGAAGCTGTAAATAACACACAAAGATTTCCTTTATCCGTGCGTCGTCTGGATCGCATCACATGATTCTTCTTGTTCTGGCCAACACAATAATAAAAAAAGAGAGACGACGACGACAACGGCGACAAACAAAGGCAAATCAATGGCATCGATTGAGGTGAACAACAAAAGCAACAAAAAAGCACCACCAAAGAGGAGATCTGCCTGCCAAGGGGGAGGAAGAGAAAGATGGGCAATGGGAAGGAAGAAGAGTGAATGTAACGGTTTATATTTGTTTACTTGATGCCAGAACATTGAAAATCAATAATATCTTAAACGAATTGACGTCGAAGACGACATCGCTATTTATTTGTTTTTGCTCGCTTCTGCGAAATTGTTTAAGTAATGTGACATCCACAGAGACTCTATCTATCTGTTCAAAATACTACGGCATTAAAGTTTTATGCAAGGGATTAAAATATTAAACCTATGGCTGTTGGTTGTCAACTATTTGGTTAGAGGACAAATAAGCCCCATATATTTATTTAGTTATTTCAAGAATAAGGTACAGCAAAGCCTTTTCTTGCTTAACTTAAATAATACTAATGAAACCGCAATTCAAATTATACTGTTAATATTTAAATAATACATTATTTCTATATTATAATATATTTGAATATAAATATAGAATAGTATAATGAAAGATTTAACTAATTAAAATGTGAGTATTTTTTTTAATCTGCTGAATTTGATGTGAAAAAAATATTGGCTATGAGATGGTCACATATTCCATGATTATATTTTTTAAAATAATTAACGGAAAACGGGTAAAGCATGCTTTGAAATTTAAATTAAAATATTAATCCCATTTTCAAATATTCCCTTATACTGTGTTTGACCTATACTGCCCTCGTGAGCGGTGCCAAATGGCGGGTCCTACCCACC
>JXOV01004666.1:16651-28166 GCA_001014945.1 Clogmia albipunctata
ATATAGTGAAAACCCCTACGTGAGTAGGAGGCGATGGGCGGCACCCATCACTCCAAGGAATCACGATGATGGTGCAGCGGTATGTATTTATATATATGAGTGAGGGCTATAACTCAGTCATGGGTTTTTTGGTCCAATTATACAATACAATTCAAAATCAATTTCCATCGAGATTCATATTTATTAGGAGTTATGTTTTGTTTCACAAATCAATATCCTATTCGACGGAGCATGAGTTTCTTACAACAACTTATTGAAATTACAAAAGTTTCAATGTTTAAAGACCGCTTACAACTAATCAGGTCCTAATACTCATACATTAAATTTCGAAATAAAAAAGGAGATGTTTATTTTTTTACATTTCATCAAATCTTAAAAGCAGTTATCGTGATAAAATATTTGTTTATTAAAAGTTTTATAAAGTATATATGGCTTGGAATCATACATATCATTCAATAACTGACGCACATTGTAATTTTTAAACATTAATTTAAACTCTTTGTGATATTTCAAGCATTTAACGATCTCCTTCCATCACCCCCTGTAAAGTAAAGCATTCTTTTACGTATATCGCCAACTGTTGTGAAGTGTTATGAGAAGTCTTATTAAACAATAAATATGTTTGAAAATGCAGTGAAAGCTCCTTATTTGCGGGAGTTACGTTCTTCTGACGAAGCATTTTGCAATGTCTATTTTTTGTCAGAATTCCATAATATTCATATGATTGTTAAAAGACTTATTAAGCAATATACTTTTGTATATATTTAGTAGATACTAATTATATCCGCGAGTAGTGAAATTCTTAGCTGCGAATAAAGGAATTTGTGTCTATTTTTTCATTCACGCATTCGTAAAACTCGAATATGGAGTTCTATATAGTGGGTGATTGGAAAGTGAACTCAATTAGTCCGAAATTTCCTTTCGTTAGCCAAAGTGTTTGTTGTCTGATACGAGATTTACAAGACATTTAAACTTTTTATATGATGTTCCCTATAAGATCATTAAACTTTTAATGAAAAGCTAGTAAATTAATTTATTATTATTAATATATTGTTGAAAACCCGATTAAAAACATCTGACTTATTCCTAGTTGTTTTATTCCAAACAGTATATCACAACGAATTTTGAGTTCATCACATTCAGAACTAATGATCCCGCAATCGCTTTCTTATCCTCAAACTAACCAAATGAAGCCTGTACTAACAGAGCGACCCATATTATACCCTACTAAACCTTGATCTGAAATGTATCCACAAGAGGACGAATGAGAGGGTAAGCTTTAGTGGGGAGGTCGAAAATTGACGTCGTTAGAACAATAATCGATTAGAGAGAGAGACTCCATTTATTGCTATTATTGTGAAGCGCCAGCCATTTAACTTTGATTTGTAGTCCACAGATATAAAATTATTTCAACCAGACACCTCCACTAAACATAGGTCTTAAAACAGTATCGATGAAAGACATATAAGAGAATCATGTATTAATCGTTTTCGCTTTGAATTTAATTTAATATTTTTTTTTCCATAAACTTATTTTGTTTTAGAAAATAATTAATTCGATCCCCGCTGTTTCTCTTCAAGCCTCGTCGACTGTGAATATGTCAAATAAGCATTTTTCATTTTTGCAAAGCGCTGATTAAATTTTTATTTTTCTGCCGTAAATAAATTAACATCTATCTGTCCGCCGCGAGTTTAATATACAAGAACACACACAGAACTTTCGACTAAATTAAATCATTTTTCAGAAACCAATAAAGATTCTCTATCGACGTGATTGAGAAAATCAACGAATGAAAAGATAACGTATTCCAGTAAAATGTCTTTTTCGTAAGTATATAAAAAACGGATCCAAAGCTCCGCTTGGAAAATAAATCCTTAAATTATAATGATTTCATTAAAATCATTCGAAAGTTCATATAAACCAATTATTTAAAGAATTAAATCGAAATACTATAGCAATTCCTGGTTTCTCCTTGCCTGGCAATTAATAGTGATGCATTAAAAATCAATTTGAGCGCAGGTGAAGTGAGTAAAAAGTGGCTTTACAAATGGGCGGTAATAAATCAAAAGACCCGTATAAAATAATGTGTAGTTGAATTAAATTGCTGGTGCCATTTTAAGGTTATTTTTCATTTATTTTATCGTCACTCAGAGCCGAGGCAGGATGGATTTCGTTATCTATCTATTCATCTCCTCTCTCTCCATTTGATTCGGGCCCCATAAATTCAGCATAGATGCATTGTTGTGTGCGATTCTATTCTGTTCTGTTCATATCATTGCTTCACTTTGCTTTCATTCCCACACATACACACACATCCAGATAGGGAGAGAGATGGAGAGAAGAGCAAAAAACACACAACCATCTGCCATCTGTTTCTGAGATCTGGAGTGATTGATGCGGCCCATTCCCACTGCGACAGCCACATCCATGAACTCTGCTCCCCGTGGACCTGCCCGAGCCCTCTCTGCCCTCGTCCTCTTCTTCATCGAGAGCCTGCCACTCGATTTCGCAGTAGCAGCAGCGGCAGCCAGAATAAACAAATCACAAAAAAGCGTCATCGTTCGTTCTTTGACTTGTAGCTTTTGTGGGCTTTGTTCCCAAATCGATTCGCTGGTCCTCCAAATTCCCAGCACCAAACCACCACCATTGTCAATTGCAAATAAAATAGGGACTTTTATCGGGATGCCAATGCGGAGAATAATTAGGATTGACACTGAGTTTTGGAGGTTATTATTTTAAACGGTTCTGTGATTGCACAGTTTTAGATTTATATATTAGCTAGTTATTTTTGCATAAAAATATTTACGTATGCTATGCATATCTTTATTAACCAAAGATTTATTAATTAAAATGTTTTAAATAATATCAGACACATGGATATTTGGATTTTCAATTAAAGAATACCAGATATAATAAAAATTATATTCCCCGTTATATGTCCGTAAAAATATTAAGTATTTTCAACAATAAATGAATTTTGGTATTTTACAGTTTTTAATACTTAAATATATTGAATATCGCATCTTAGGTCATGATTTCTGAAACTTAAAAAGATTTAAATTTCATTTATTTGTAGATCAGAAGAAGATCAGAATAATTATATTTAATTCCTTACAAATATTTTAAAAATAATATCGAGATAATGTTTTCATCGGTATTAATTCCGTTTATAAATAATTGAAAAATTTTTAGAAAATGTTTTTCATTACAACTGTTACTTGTTTATTCCAAAAATTATTTATTTATTTACAACTTCTCAAACAAAGATCAGATGCATATGTCAAATCTGAAAATAGGGAACCACTGGAATGCTCTTATTAAATTGAAATTATGGATTTTTGTTGCTTAAAATTAATTATATGTCACTCAAATTTGCTCTGTCAAAGTCGTTTAAAAAATTCTAAAGTGTTTTAATATTTTTATTTATGTAAAAATTCATAAAATTACTTAAATGGACATCGAAAAAAGATGGGTGAGTGTTCTGTATATAACAGGTTGCAATATATAGATGCTATTAACAATCACCTGTTATAATTAATAGAATCCATAAGACAATATACAAATTTTGCAACATCTCCGCAAATAATAAATGAAATTCAATTGTCAACGATAAAAATGAGATAGCTGAATACATGCGAATTGTTATGTATAATATTTCACAAAATCTTATTGTTTAAGTAAAACAATCTATTTATAAATCTAAGAAACAACTTCATTTTCTTAAGTAATACAAAACTAGGAATAGTAAAATTTGTTATTTGTGTTCGAAGGGTTAAAAATTAGGATTTTAAACGAGGAAACGATGTGAAGTACGTTAGACGTGTTTTTCACCTTGTCCGAGAAAAAAGAACGGATTATCCACTCGTAATAGTTTCAAAGTCAATTTAATTTTTTTGTAATTTTCTTAAAATACACAAAAAAATAATTAAAAGCTAATTTTTGGTTATAACGGTGTCTATAACAGTCTCAAGGTGACCATTGTAACAGCCTAGAGAAATTTGCACTAGTGCTATAAAATGACATTACGAAACTCAAATCGATGTCGAAAAGCTAATCTTTTCATATGACATTTTTGGAGAATTATTGTTGTGGAATGAATTTTATTCCCATACTAAATTTCAAGTATTCTCAATTTTAAATTATTTATTTAATTAAAAATAATGGTGTTGTAATTTAAGCTGCCTAAATAAAATATTATAAAAATATTTGATCAAACTATTCACACTCGCAAAGTAAGTGTGATAACCCTACCCCTGCCACAAAATAAATATTTCAAGACTGACGCGCAGACAAAGAGCTGGCAAAGAGGAATAATTCACTCTAAAGAAACGCCATTTTATTTCAATTATGACTATTTAATTGCTCTCTTAGGAGCTTTCAATCATCTGAGTAAATAATGAAATTCCGTTTCACGATTAAAGGCACTGCTGCTGTAAACTCTCGTCTTTGTTTGAACTTAATCTAGTCGGACATAAACCAATAAAATTGCGCAATAAAACTTTGCACATTCCTCGGAGCGGCAGGGCTCAGCTCAGCGCTCCTCTTCGCACCGCAAACTGCAAAACTTGGATCCAATATCAATGTTTTTATTGCCCCATCTTTATGTATTTTATGTACAAATCATTTGACCATATCTTAGGTAAGTTATAATGTAAACAGATAATAAAAGCATAAAATATTTTCCGTATCAAACCGAGTAAAGTTGGGATTTTATTTCAAAACAGTTATTTTTCCCGGAAAATATCTCAATTTCATTTTGTTTGTGTAAGGACTCGTTTTATCGATAAAACTTTATGACGATATGGATAGCAAAATTGTTATTACAAAGCCTTTTAAAAATGAGCACCTAGGGCTAGGATGATATTTTATATTTTTAAAGTTAAGTTATTTAATATTTATGATATTTTCATTTTACAATGATAAATATACATTTTTTGTCTAATTTTCATCAACATTTGTTGTTTCAATTAATAAGTGTTACTTATTCTTCTGAGAAGTCAGTGATAGCATTATTTTTGTTTCCTTAAAATATATTTAAATATTTTAGAAATTATATAGGTCAAACTTGGAAGTGACGCCATAAGGGTACAAGATAGATGAAAACTCTCAATAAGAGCTCAACGCATTGTAAATACTTTTTCGACAGAATTGATGTTTTAAAGTGATATTTAGGGGAAATATGGACAAAATGGCATAGGGGGTGTTTTTGGATTTTGACTGTTTCTAGCTCGCATCTGACTGAGCTATCATGTAACCCAAACTTTGAACGCATTCAGTCTTAGTGCCAGGTCCCTCAGAAGTTTCTCAAGCGAAATGAGTTTTTAATTACATTCAGTTCAATTGAACATACTGGAAGAGTTTCGCTAATTTACATATTATCCTGGTGCTTATTTTATCCCTTAAGGATTCATCTATGTCTTAAAATAAGATTTTCTAGAAATAGAATCATATTTATATTTTTTTGAATTTTTTTCCTTTCAAAACGACATTTGGACAAAATGGCATACCTGAAATTTTGTCAATAAGTGGTGTTTGTTTAATTTAGTCGGACATATTTTGTCTATAGATAGCCCAAATGCCTAGAAATTATAAGAACTCAACTCATAGTCAGTCCTGGAGGCAAGACAATATCGAAGTCGAAAATTTCCTAAAACTTCTCATTATAATGAAGAGAAATGTTTATGCTTATACTCTAACGACCCTTTTCTTAGATTTAGACACAGAAGAGGATGGTAAATTATTTGCATTAAAAAAGGCCTCGTGTGTGTTTCAAAAAGTATTTTTTAGTTTGAAATAATCACGAAAAAAGAATTCCACTCCAAAATAAACTAAAAAAATTATAATTCATGTTAAAGGATTCGATTATACGACATAATAAATAAGTAAAACAATTTTCAAAATATAAAATAATTATCATTTAAATGACTTACTATTTTTAATTAAATATGCTTAAATTAAATAAAACTAATTCCTTTTCCCATAAGTGGGAAGAATATGTTTTCCAAATTAATGTCTCATGTAGATGCATAAAATTCTAATCATGAAACTCTTCTGAATTGATATTTGAAAATTTATTCAAAAATTGTCCATAAAAAATTTAATTGTATCAAAAACCCAAACGGTTTATTATAAAAAAAGAACACAATGAAGAAGTCATTATTAAAATAAACTTAATCAAAGCTCCCAACTGGGTATTATTCGAAAGCAATAAAAAGGAAAATAGGAATGGTTAAGATAAGATAGAAAACGTGTCAAAATTGGGGATTAAACCCCATGGGTTTTGTGGTATTTTTACTCAAAGTCATAAAAATTTTAGGCTTGATTTGGAATGATAAAAAATTGGGGGGATTATTTTTGGATAAAAATTTTGTTCATTATCTGTGACATTTTGTTGTTTAGACTACGCGAACCTATACTTTTAAATTTTAAACAAACATTTTTGCCAATTTACCTACGTTTTAAAACAATACTGTGGATTGTGTTTTGAAAAATCTATGAAAACGATAAAAAATAATTTAATTTTTTATCAGGTATTTATACAATATTTCAGATGATATCGTGATAGTTTTATACTTAAAGTTAAAATATTAACAAATATAGTAATTCACATATTAATACGATAAATAAGGCTATAATAATGAAATAAGCTAGGAAAATAATGTTATTTTTACATAAAATTTTTATGCTATTCTTTTAGCATAACATTTATACGTAAATAAATTCCGTTGGTCAATCTATGGTCAAATGTTTTTAAACGCCTATATGGACATTCCGAGAAACAAGTGATGACTTTGGACAGTTCGATTACTGCTCCACCAAAGATTTGCAAAAATCCTTATAGACATTGTTAAGCCGATATACGTCGAAATGGTGCCAATAGTTATTAATTGGATAATAAATATAGCATTCACATCCCCAAAGTAATTTTTTGCCGAAAATTGCCCTATTTTATTTTAATTTAATGATTTTATTATGCTCAATTTTGATTCCACGAAATTCTCCTTTTTTCTCTAAAAATTGATATTATTTAACTTCACCACTATCATTCAAATTTCTTGTATTCAGATATCACACATATCAATTGACTAAACTGCAAACCTTTTGAAACATAATGCTTTATACATATTTAAGTGATGTTAAAATAAAAATAATGCAAAGCAAGATATTAACTTTTTCGCAACTGCATAAACAAAATTATAAGGCGAAGATTTTGTTTAACCATTAAAGGCCCAGTTGTACCTATAAGCACGCTATCTTTAAGTGATAATTTCAATAGACCCAAGTTCTTTTTCAAATGTTTTGTAATGAAATTTGTTAAAATAGCTATTTGTTAATCACATCCACTTTGATTATTCAAAATATCTTGAAAATTGTTCTTTATATAGCGATCGAATGAGTTCGCAGAAAAAAACGAAAAATAATTATTTTCTTAGAAGTAATTTTTAAAAAAAATAATATATAAATATAAGCAATTGATATTAAAAACTAAAAGAATTATTTAATAAATCTTTATTATGCATTGTTCCGATTTATTTAAAAAAAAACTTATTACTAAGAAATATTTCCCAACCAGGCGCCATCACCACAAAATTACCTCTCGACATATTGTAATTAGGTTAGCATTAAATATAAGTTTACAAGATAAGGGATTTTTATATGGATATATTTACTTTCACACATATGTAATTTCAAATAAAGCATTTATCAAAAAAAGTCTAATTCAATTGTGTTGAGGGTAAATGTTAACATGGAGGCGTCTGGATGGGAGAATTTTATGTCCTGATAGTTCGAAAAGGCCCACTAACAATGAGAAGTTTTAATATAGTAAATTCAATAGAAATTTGGGCAACACAAGTTTAATTTATAAATTTTTATTACAAGTACGCTTTAATACATAATATTAATAACGGAACTTAATAAATTGCTGTTCACAAAAAAAATAATATTAAAGAACTTAGAGTAATACAAATTGCAACATTCAATTTGTTAAAATTAATATCATCAAAGCTTCAAACTTTTATTTTTTGCTTTAAAAAATTCCATCAACAAAATTGCAAATAACTCAATTTTGGCTTTGTTAAAGTATTTATAGGGAACTTTTGGTAACAAATAATAAATTGGCAAATCAAATTCTGCTCGAAAATAAAGCTATCATGGAAAGTAAACAGACTGGGGCCCAAAAACACACAAAATAAACGTAGATAAATTCATCATCGTCAAAACTTTGCATGAAAGTGTTTTTTGTTGTTGGGTTTTTTGGTAGTGAGGGAGAGAGAAAGAGGGATTTACACTTGTTTGTATTTTCCATAAAAGCAAAAGAGCTATACGTGTTTATAACAATACAAAACCATCGATAAGTGCCCGTCTATCCGATCTGTATTTGTCGTTTATCAAAACGTTAAATATGAAAATACCACAAAGATGATAGATGTTCCATTCAATAACATCACGAATAATCTGAATAATAATGCTTACACACTTTTTGTTTATTGTTATTGGAAAATATTGTGAAGGTTATAAGTAGAATGTAAACTTCAAATTAAAATAAACAATGTATAAAATATTTTTAAATCAATTCCCAATATAGATCACTTAATATTTATTGTTACTTTTTACTTAACTATTGGCTTGTCCCACATAAAACAAAAAACACCTGAAGCCAAAAATTTCAAATACTAAAACTTGTTCATTTTCTTATATTTTGAAATGAAACAGACAACTTTTCAAACTGTACATTTCTGTTCATGAGCTGAAATTTGTATGATAGATTTCTTATAGTATATTGCGCTCCAGAAGCCTAAGAACTATATATCGGATACAATTATACCCTTCCGATGCACAGAAACTGGAACCAACAAATAAGTTTTATAATTGCAAAACATATTGTAGTCTTTAGGTGTTGAATTAGTCCATTTTTGAGATTTTAAAATTTGAGGTTCAGACTTTTTTAGTTATGCGTTTCAGCATATGCTTGGAATTAACTTTGAAATAGCCTGTGATTATGAAAATTTAAGTTTTTTGTGTTATTATTGATTAGTTTTTAAGTTGATTAATACAGTTGTACTGTAGCCTCTTGTGCTTATCCTTAAATAAGAAGTGTCGTATTTGGAGTGATTATCTCGATATTCATGGGACATTACCCAGGCATTTTTCAGGCAGAACTGCTAGCCATTGATAAATACGCTCAAATAAACCTGGACAGAAAATACAAGAACGTTGATATAGCCATAACGTCGGACAGTCAAGTAGCACTGAAGGCATAAGAACGCACTCATATCAAATATAAATTGGTCTGAGAATGCCTATCAAAGCCGTCGAAAGGACAGAGTTATAATGTGCAAAGAATGGGTAGAATTACCAGGTCTTATGCATTCGAAAGCGACATTGGGAGGTTACAATCCCAAAAGAACCTCGGAGCTCATGCTCCTCAATAGGGACAAAGTTTGGATTGTCACGGGTCTCTTGACAGGGTACTGCTGACTTGGCAAGCATCTGCGACAGCTAGGTATTGCTGAAGAAAGCGAATGCAAGCTCTGTGAAGATGGAGTGAAAACCCACATCCATATCCTACAAGACTGCGTTGCAATAATTCCGCAAAAGTGGAAACATCTAAGGGCAATAAGCCCAACTACGACGCAACTCCGAACCCTGAAGTTAGACAAAGTTTTAGACTTCCTACAAGGACAAAAACTTACACTTTAGAGTAGAGATATGAGGGAGTACAATAGATCTTCAGGTCAGAGTGCGGCAGTAAATAACTAAGTAAATAAATTTGAAGTTATTCTGGTTTAAAAAAATGGCCTTAAAATTACATATTTTTTATTTTCAAACCAAAAGGTTTGAATATCTTTTTCAAATGTGTGACTTATTTGAGTAACGTAATTTACGACTAGGATTATTTTCCCTTTTTTCTTATTTGACGATTATTTTATTTACTTTGTGATTAATGAAGTTGATATTTTTTAAATGAATATTTTAAACATTTTTTCTTGTTATTAGACGTAGAGGTGGCGATTATTCTTATGGTCAAGACCTTATATCCTAATTAAAATTTGTAAGAGCTGATTTAACATATTTTAAGCTTAATATGCCCTTTTCTTATAAATCCACAAGTTTTGATAATCTTGGGATCACCAAATCGTGATTTATAGATTAAAAATTGTAAACCTTGAAAGTCTTGGTTTTACTTGTTCTCACAATATAATGATATGTTATTAACCTCTTAATCTTTTAATTTAAGCCAAGCAAACTTAAAGTATTTACCATTTCCAATTCGAAAGAGATCATTTAAACACTGCTTTTGTAATTTACACAATTTCATTACCATATTAGTTTGCAAATTAGAATATAACAATAATCGAACCTGTTCCTAATGTAAAATAAACAAAAATATACCATTTTACAATTAAGTTTATTCCACTTTCGATTCAAAACTATGAAAAAATTATTGCTCAATTATTTATAAAATATCTCTAATCGTAATATTCACGGAAAAACATTTAAATATACAATCCGCTTTACTAAAATAAACTGTATTTAACAATTTAAAAAATTTAAAAAATTTAACTATTTCATAAATATCGAAACATTCAAATGCACTTCTATAAAAACTCATGGAAATAAAATGTTTAATAGACGTATTTATTATTGTCTATTTTTAACAATCGATACTGCACACAATTTTTATCTTCAATTCGAACAAATTCCATTGCAGAAAACAATAAAACTCAAACAAACAATGACGACAAAACAATTTAATATGATTTATTTGCAATTTTTTGTATTTCCACATGAAATTCGTGGAATTAATTTTTCAATTTTAATCGCAAAGAAAGAAATTTAAGCATGAGTTCATATGTAGAACAAATAAAAACTCTTCCGGTGAGCTTTTTTATCAAAAATTATTTCCTTTGATTTGTTTTTATTATATTGTCATTGGTTGTGATTTTAATAAATATTGGCCAACATAATGCAATTACAAGGATTTTAGGGTAATTTAAATATTCAAATAAAAATGTGTGTAATTTTTGTATTCTTGAAAACTATATTTTTATTAACAAAAAATATATTTCCTTTTTCATTCCTTTAAGGAACATAGGGTAGGGAGTCTCAACCAACGGGCTTAAACTTTTGAAGACTGTTTGTTTTTAGTGTATTATTAGTCAATTAATATCGAATCAACTTATAAACTAATCACAAATAAGGCAAAAATCTTAAATTTTCATAATGAAAGACTATTTCAATGTATGTTTCCAGCATATGCTGCATGACATACCTTAAAAACCCTGAACTTCTGCGAATACTCAAATTTTTAATATCTCTAAAGATGGACTAATTCAACACCTAAAGACTACAATATGTTTTGCATTTATAATAATAATAATTTTTTCCACTACGTTCCTGGACGGAACTAGGGGTAGTCTCAAGCTCAACCATCGGGTGTTAGACTTCTCATGACTCTTTTATTTTCAGTCTATTAATAGTCAATTAATAGCACCTAAGACCGGTTGTAAAC